>JAWQRJ010005332.1:0-10324 GCA_033557515.1 Diorygopyx duplodentatus
TAACATATTAAACTGAGTGAGTGTGGATCAGTCACACGACTTTCTCTCACCTAACCCCCCGATCTCTAAACGGTGCCACTTTGGGAAAATAAATATTTAATAAGGATATTAGGATTGTGGCACAAAACAAAAATATTCCCAATAAGATAATTACACAAGGAAACTTTACTTTATGATTGTTTTATTTGCAAAACAATGAGTGCCATCTTCCAGAGGATGTCCATAGTTTCTTTTCACGTAAAATAATGCATTATACCTAATATAGTTTTCTTTCGCAAACGCTCTTGTGATGATCAATTTCAGTACCTCATCAGTACTCCGTAATATGGCGACATTGCTGTCACTTTGACGTTTCCATTATTTTAGGTTAAGTAACTGTATATGCCCTTGTCCAAGGGTTTTTTGACATTTTTTTTCATAACCACTTTACTAATTTTATCTACGTTACCTGGAACACACTAGTTTAGAAGTTATTTGCATTTTTTTGCAGAAAATTACATTTGAAACAATGAAACTTTTATTTGAAACTTTTTTTTTCCTAAAATACATAGATATAGAAAAAGTGTTGCTAACAGGCGGACGTACGGACAGGCAGATGGGTGGACCGACTAATTGCCATAAATGGCACTATTAGACTTAGATAATTCATCAAGTCCGCTTCATCAACTCCACCTCCATCAACATCCGTAGTAGCGAAAAGAGTATTTCTCATTCGGTTTTGTTGTCTGCAAATCCCTTTGTGTCCAGAATCCAACATAATTTGAGTTTTGTTTCAACAGATTAAAGGCTTTAGATAACCGAGATTCATCAATCATCAACTAAAAAAAACAAAAAAAAATATTAATTTAAATGAATTATGTAAAATTTTCCAATATAATCTTAAGTTGTTGTCTATACACGATGACCCAATAGTGAATTATTTTTATAATTGACTTTTGAATTTAATATTTAATTTTTTGCATAACTATTTTTTTGCAATTTCTGACGATATAAAATTAAAATATCAAAGGAAATTAAAATATATCCATAAAAACTAAACGAAGAACTAAAATTTTCCATTCATTAAAATTAATAAAAATAATTAAAATTTTTCTGGGACACCTGTAGACCAAGGCTATAGCTTGTTTGATATATGTTTCTATTCTCGATCAAGTAATAGTTATCATTTTGCAAGACACGTTTTTATAATAAACATATTACATCAGCGAAATAGACAGTACTTATTTAGTTTGACAGCACGATAAATATTACAAAGGCATGTTAATTGTAGGTTGTTAAGGAGTTATAAAATTATGATTTCGTAATGTGCTTTTTCGATATTTCGATTCAAATTGTTATAAATTATAATAAAATTTTAATGTGAATACACCTCCAATATAAACTGTTATACATATGAAATCTATATGTATATGTGGATATAAGATGATAATAAATTTTATGATTCCTTCAAGTTTAATATTAATTTGCAACAGAGGTAATTTAAGTCTGTTACAAATTAATATTAAACTTGAAGGAATCATAAAATAGATCAAAGAAAATTATTTCTACGCCTAGAATAAAACTACACATCTTCACATTGTTTTCCAGTGCTATATTTTCATAAGTTAACACAGAGTTTTCACAGAGTTAACTTGATCAATAAATACTGAAATATTTGTTATAGGGAAACTATTAATTTTTGCAATAATGTTTAAATCTATGACATTTTTTAATAGAGAATGAAAAGACCTTTCAAATGAAGTATCACAAACCCCTACATCCAATTTACAATTTTGGGGTTTGCAGCTGTCACTTGAATGAGATTGTCTTTAGGGATAAAAATTCAACCCTAAAGTTACGTTGCAGGGTGCCATTTCAGAATTTAAAATTGACGTATATCCGTGATATGTCAAAATATGAAGATATTGAATTTATTCCATTTGGCTATTCCACACCGTATTACCAAGGAAGTAACCTAACAAATTCACAACTAAACAAATCTTTACTTGCAGCTGAAAAATGGAAGAAAACGAGAAAAATTATAACACCAACCTTTCATTTCCAAATCCTAGAACAGTTCGTCGACGTATTCGACTCATGTTCCGGTATATTGATCAAAAAGCTATCGGAGATTTCAAAGGAAGAAAGAGTGGACATATATGACTACGTTACACTCTGCGCATTGGACGTTATATGCGGTACATAATTAGATATTTATATTATTCCGCTCTGACTACTTCGCTTTCAGAAACTGCAATGGGTACCAAAGCAAATGCTCAATTAAATTCTCGTTCTAATTACGTACATAATGTAAAAGAAATTAGCAGGATACTGAGAGAACGTTTTTTCAAAGTTAACAAATATTTTAGCTTCCTGTATTACTTTACGAAGGACTACAAAATGGAGCAGGAAACTTTGAAAGTATTGCACAACTACACTAATGCGGTAATTCGAAGAAGGAGGAATGAACTGTTGAATGGAGAGAGAGTTGTTTCCGGCAAAAAGAGACGATTGGCATTTTTAGACCTGTTATTACAATCCACCATTGACGACAGGCCAATGACAGATGACGAAATAAGGCAAGAGGTGGATACTTTCATGTTTGAGGTAAACAATACAATTCGCAGTAATTTACATTACGAATTCCCTTTACTCCAAATTATTAGGGCCACGACACAACCGCATGTGCCATCAGCTGCACACTGTATTGCTTAAGCAAGTATCCAGATATTCAAGTGAGTATGTAAATTATATCTGTACATGATGGGTTATCTTGTGTCATTTTGGGGTAATAAACTGGGTCTATCACCGTTCATTATACTTCTTTTCGTACTACTGATCAAAACAAAATCTAATAATATAATATATCTATTTTAGACAAAAGTTGTGCACGAGGTACAGGAAATTTTCGGTGAGGACAAACATAGAGCAGCGACTATCAATGACCTTCAAAATATGAAATACCTAGAAATGGTAATTAAAGAAACTCTGAGGCTGTATCCATCAGTGCCATTTTATGGAAGGAAAGTAGTCGAAGATACTCAAATAGGTTAGTCTAGTTAAGCTCCTAGTTATGCAACAAAGTAATGCTCAGTCCAAAAGGGGCTAATTATCATATGGGGTAGAATTTGCAGACATTGTCCCCGCCAGATCAAAAACGCTAGTGATGAAATACTCATGTATTTGTTCTACATCTTTTAACGCGACTATAACCACACTATATTCTGTAATATGCCATTTGTTTCCGACACAATTTACCTGTAATGTACTTTCCTTATAACTTTCTTTATTCCACGAAATGTTCTTTTAATAGTATGTAGATTCAAATATTTTGAAAAGGGAAACTTACACAGTACGTGTAATTGAAAGTATGTTACACAATTAACGAATTATTCGAAATTATATTTCAGTCAAAATTTTAGCAAACGTAACGAATATAGAAATGTGAAATATAACACTATCTTTCCATACAAATGAATAATTTATTTTAAGCACTTACACGAGATAATTTATTAGAATTAATTTTGACATAATAATCTATTTTCCAACATGGCGATCTTTATATATGTATATTACTTTATAAGGCTCCGCAACAATACCTGCCAATGTCAGCTGCGTCGTTGTCGCCTGGAGTTTACATAGAAACCCCAAACTGTACCCTGATCCAGAAAAATTCGATCCTGAAAGGTTTACTCTAGAAAATCAAAACAAACGGGGTCCATTCAGCTTTATACCATTTAGTGCAGGCCCACGAAATTGCATAGGTAAGTGCTCAGTAATAGTGCTACCAACATAATTTGCAGTATAATTTATTTTAGGACAAAGATTTGCTATGTTGGAAATGAAATCAACTATATCGAAGGTGCTGAGGAACTTTGAAGTGTTACAGGTCCCAGATTTGGAAGCAGAATGGGTACCAGATCTTATATTAAAGCCCTATAAAGGATTAGAAATAAAATTAGTACCAAGAGAATTATAAAGCTATGATCTTCCATGTAGTCTAATGTTGTAATATAATATTGTATACCCCTGCAATGTTGCATAAGTATGGGATGAAAATAAAAGTTTTTTATATTTAATTATTTATTTGCTTATTGTAAGTCAGTTGATACAAATATGATGGTATAAACTTTAATAGTAGTAAACTGATTAGATTTAAATGATCACTCAATCTGTTTGATATCGTAAATTACCTAATGAACAATAAACTTTCCCTTATAATTTTTTTGTTACGCCGCTGAATTGCAGCGTATATATTTAAAAAAGGACTACCTAAAAGAATTTTAAAATTCCCCCCTCCCTTTACTCCTCTCATGTAACCTACTTTTGTAGGTTACATGAAACAAAAATTACCTCATGTAACCTACAATAAGTTACTGAATTTTAAAATTGTATCTTTTTAATTCAATAGGAACTGTTATACCTTATTATGCTTATACCGAAACCAGTCGAACAATAAAAAAATTTGACAAATCCTACCAGTTAGTAGGGGACACCGGAGTTCGTTGGCACAAGTGCAGCCTTGGGGTAGGTTGGCACCACTGTCGTGATAAGAGGGAAGTAATAAACCAATGTCAAAACGACCTATTTTTCAATGTTTTGCCATGGCAAAATATGGACATCAAACTGTAGTTAAGTACAGAATTGCTTAAAACCTATATCGCAAAATACAGCTTCTAATCCCTGCTATGATCGATAACCACATAAGTGGTGTTGTTTTTTATATTTTTCTCCATTATCTGATCAACCGGTATTGGGTTGTATCTTATCTACTATTACTTAATCGATTGATCGGTAATTTTGTAGTTACCTCCTATATAGCTTGCGCACTTTTTGCATGAGAGCTACTTTCAAAAGCGTTGTGCCATGAATTTTATAGTTCTTATAGCGGTTTTCGTGTTAGCTTGGTTGTTTAAGTTTTACTTGCAGCAACGAAAAGCTTGGAAACACCTGGAGCATATACCGAGACCAAAGGGCTTACCTTTAATTGGAAGTGCTTGGGAATTTATGTTGGTACATCCAACAAGTAAGGCCAAACTTTAAGTAATGATTGAGCAGTTTCTGCTAAACAATCCACTTGCAGAACTGCTTAACAAACTCCACGAAGATTATCTAAAATATGGCGGTATATACAGGCACAGTTTGTTCTGGTTACAAAACCTCGTCATCTCTGACTACGATCACGTCGAAGCCATTTTGAGTACAACGAAAGTTTTGCACAAATCGGAAGAGTACGATTTTTTCCATAGATGGCTAGGAACAGGTTTACTAACCAGTGGTCGTAAGTAACGTTTAACACTTCTTTATACTCGGTATATTACTATTAAAGTATTTCCTTCCTAACTTGCCAGTACAATTTGAAAACTAGTAATAAACTGTAATTTATTTCTAAAAAATGTTTACTTGCAGCTGAAAAATGGAAGAAAACGAGAAAGATTATAACACCAACGTTTCATTTCCAAATCCTAGAGCAGTTCATCGAAGTATTCGATTCGTGTTCCGGTATATTGACCAAAAAGCTATCGGACATTTCGAAAGATTCAAAAGTGGACATATATGAACACGTTACACTTTGTGCTTTGGACGTTATATGCGGTAATAATATGTGACAATTATACCGAATTTTCAATTCTAACTGAGTGTTTTGCTTTCAGAAACTGCTATGGGTACCAAAGTAAATGCCCAATTAAATTCGCGTTCTAATTATGTGCATAACGTAAAAGAAATCAGCAGGGTGCTGAGAGAACGTTTGTTCAATCCTTATAAACAGTACCGCATCCTTTATTATTTTACGGAGGACTACAAAGTAGAACAAGAAGCTTTGAAAGTACTTCATGACTACACCGATTCTGTCATTCGAAGAAGGAGAGACGAATTGTTAACCGAAAAAGTTGTTTCAGGCAAAAAGAAACGATTGGCGTTTTTAGATCTGTTGTTACAATCCACCATTGACGACAGGCCAATGACGGATGATGAAATAAGACAAGAGGTGGATACTTTCATGTTTGAGGTATAAAGTACAATGTGCAGTAATTTACGAAATTAAGTTTACTCTTATTATTAGGGGCACGACACAACAGCATTTGCCATCAGCTGCACACTGTATTGCTTAAGCAAGTATCCAGATATTCAAGTAAGTATGGCCATTTTTTGAAGACTGTGGATTTAAGTCGGCACACTAGATGCGACAAAAACGTGTAAAAAGACGGTTTTGCTCAAACGTGCTGAAAATTGCAATTGTTGTAGCACTATTCATTTTTGATCGCACTGTATTTTGAGTACCGTATTTTGTTTAGCAGTAAAATTTGTTTGTTTTGAAAATGTGGTTAATTTGGTTCTGGCATTAATCTCTGTACCTTTCTCTTACTGTGTGTTAAAATTAAAATAAAAGCAATCGATATATAGAATAGAAACAGTGATATATTCTAGGCAAAAGTCGTACACGAGATAGAAGAAATGTTTGGTGACGATAAACATAGAGCAGTAACTCACGACGACCTACAGAATATGAAATATTTGGAAATGGTGATTAAAGAAACTCTAAGGTTGTATCCATCAGTGCCGTTTTATGGCAGAAAGGTAGTGGAAGATACCAAAATAGGTTAGTCAAGCTTATCTCATTCTTTTTAACAGCAGTATAAAACAATTTATTACGGATTGTAGCCACACAATCCGTAAGTCATTTATTCATCAAGTTAGTTAGTACTAATATTTTGTGAATACTCACAACTGAATATAATAACTATTACTTTATTAGGGTCCATTACAATACCAGCCAATGTTACTTGCAGCATTGTTGCTTGGTGTTTGCACAGAAATCCCAAGCTGTATCCTGATCCAGAGAAATTCGACCCTGAAAGGTTTACTTTAGAGAATCAAAGCAAAAGAGGACCGTTTAGTTACATACCGTTTAGTGCAGGCCCACGAAATTGTATAGGTAAATACTTAATAATAGTGCTAGTTTCTTAATTGCAATTAAATTTATTTCAGGACAAAGGTTTGCCATGTTGGAAATGAAATCAACCATATCGAAGGTATTGAGGAACTTTGAAGTGTTAGAAGTTCCAGATTTTGAACCAGAGTGGCTACCAGATTTAATACTGAAGCCCTACAAAGGATTAGAAATAAAACTGGTACCTAGAGTATGGTGATTAACTCTTTCAACTGTGATCTTACATGTATTATAATGTTTTAACATGATATTATACGTATTATCTTAATAATCCCTTGTGTAAATCAATGTTGTAAATAAAAAGTATTGATTTTGAAATGTGCATTATACATTTGAGAAAAGTGGTACAACGCATTGTTGGTACACGTTATTGCAATTATGAATCACGATTTGGTGCCTATATTGCAGTCATTTTGAATAAAAGTGGGATTCTCTTCGGTTCATTATTTTACGTTTTCATTTTTGTCTTCTGGATATTACTATACTTTATTCCGAGTATCCATAAATTTTGGTTTATAAACGATATTTATACTTACTTATACTTAATAGTTCATTGTAAACAACATCAATAGATAAATAACACCTATTATCCAATTGCGCCGTTGTTAAATTTGTACTTTCGGAATATAATTTAAAATAATCCGCTTGTAGATGGCCCAAGATTTTTCAAAGAAACTTGTATGGTATTTGAAACAATTATGCACTTCAATACATTACAATAAAACATATGACATTCAATCTAGAAATGCAAAATAGTAACAAGAAGAATGCTACTCCATCCATTTGCATCTTGAACAATAAAGTATCTCTCAAAGGAGAATCTCCAGAACTCGCTTATTTGATGCACAGTTTAAAATCTATAGGTTTAAAATGATACAAGCTTAGATTAAATTTGGGCAACGGGTGGTATTCTGTACCACATTTTGTATCTCATAGAGTATATGTTATAGTCAAATGAAGTACAATTTTATTTAAATTATAAACATCTACTGATTTAATTGTGTTTAATGTAATGGCAAAAAAATCGACAAATTTTGTTATGTAAATTTATGACTTATTAATAATAATAAAAAAATTCTAGTCTGACGCTGTAAGGTGAACAATAAACTACGAATAAACAATTGATAATAGATTAGATTACGTATAAAAACTATTTATCTGTGGTGTGTATACAATAGCAAATACTACAAACAAATGAGGGACGTAGCTATCGCTACATTAGATGTATCAACTACTGTTACTATTGTTATATACGCCTATTATTATACTCGTAATTGTTAAAATGTTGAAATTGCCCTTTTCGTCCGCCCAATTTGTAGAATAAACTAGGAAAAAGACAAGTTGTGCAGGGTGTAATTAGCTTAATTAGCTATCTGATGCCGTGAAAATTCGACCGACGAAAACTCTGTTTTATGTAGTTTTACTACTACAAATATGATTAATTTCTAAGAAATTCTGGTGCACCGTCGAGAAATCACCTTTAGATGCGAAAAAGAACAAGCTTTCTCGTGGTACAAGCAAATTTAACATAGCTTTGATTTTAAGAAAGTTATCGTGAAAAAAACATGGAGAAATAACGTATAAATTTTATGACTGGAAGTTTTATTGCTGGAAATAGAAAGAAAGAAGCGACACGTCGGCGCGCCGTCAATGTTTTGCAAAAAAAAAACGTTCCCTGGAACTTAAATACCATTGTTTATTACAGATTTAGGAAGAATAAATAATTTTCTGTTCGGCGTAATTGGTAAAATGTTGAAATTGCCCTTTTCTCCCACCCAATTTGCAGAATTAGGAAAAAGACAAGTTGTGCAGAGTGTTATAATTAGCTTAATTGCTATCTGATGGCGTGAAAATTCGACCTATGAACACTGTTTTATATAGTACTAGCAATTGGCTTTCACGTAGTGAAAGTTGTTTCGAAATATTTTACTTAGCTTTTGTTTTATAACAATTCAAATATGGTCAATTTCGAAGAAGTTCTGGTACGCCATCGTGCAAGCTGAATTAAAATGTCTTTGATTTTAAGAAAGTTATCGCTAAGAAACCTCTTATGGAGGAACAATGTGTAAATTTTATGGCTGGGAGTTCAAAATCTAAATCAAATCGTTTACGCCGACCCTTTTGGATAACCTTTTGGTCGTGTAAATGATAACAGAACCCTTTCATACGCAAACATTACCGCTTCAATGTAACCCAAACAACAATATAATCTAAAGGAGCAGGTTCCAAAACTTAATGGGGAAATTAAAAGTAACCCCAAACAGCACCTAAATTCTTTGAACAACTTAACTACTTCCAACATGATTTTTAAAACAATATCAAATATAATCAGATTATCTTCGATAGGAGAAGCTGCAATTTGGTATATTGTAATTCAAGGTTGTTACACAGATTTCAGTTCATTCAAAATACTTGAAAGTATTGAAAAACGAGTGTTAAAAGCGGACCGAATAGAACCAATCCAATCTGACTGAAAATCTATTTATAGGGAAATATATTGATAACGGAATGCAAGGGAAACATATTTTTATAAAAGAATTATCTTATTTAAAAATTTAGAGCTACCGAACCGATACCGGAAAAAAACAAAAGAAAAAAAATTCAAAAAGTTTTGAGATAAAAATTCAAAGGGCACCAATATTTTAAAATATATCAAATGCCCAAGATTTTGCTTCTTTATTAAAAAAATACGATTAAATTTCGAAACCCTCAACTTCACGCTTTAAAGCAAATCAAAATCAAGAAAACAAATTAAACTATAACCAATCTACAATTTTAATAAATAAAGATAATAAAACAAAAGTCAGCTAAACAAATCATAATAAAACTTTAAATAAAAACCCTAATAGAGAGTTAGCTAATCAAAAGAACTGATATTAAATCAACAACTAACACACAACAAAAATATAATGAAAATACCGATCATTATTTTGAGTACCTATGAAGGCGAAAACGTGAATATAAAACAAAACATTTCGTGAACTAATTTGGATACTATTTTAAATATTGATAAAAGTTTCACAAGAAACTTTCAACAAAATGTTCAAGAAAAACAAAAGTCCCAGTAAAAATCCCATTATAATGAATAAAAATATAAATACATCTTTTGTAAACTTAAGTAACAGAAAAAATAAAAATCCAATTCGCAAAATCCTATTTTCGATGAGCTATTTAAAATTTCAGACGAAATAGAATGAGTATAGTTAGAATGAACTTTGGCAATGTTGGCAAAAAACAGTTACAAATATAATACAAATCACATCTGCAAACAGTTTGCATATGCAAACCGTAAACTTATTTCAAAATCCGCTAAATACGTTAGAAGAAGTTTCTTTACTAAATAATTTTAATATTAAAGATATAGAACTTTTACACTTTTACACCGCTTAAGAC
>JAWQRJ010005333.1:0-10322 GCA_033557515.1 Diorygopyx duplodentatus
TGTCTATAGACATGAATTTGTCTCTCGATTGTGTATATACAATCGGCCGATTGTATAGAGACATTGTCCATATACACGAATCGCTCGACTTTGTATACAAGTGTGTACAAGGCTAAAGTACAGTCCCACAGAAGAGGTAAAATGAAATTATAAAAATAAGCAACAATCTACTTCTGGACGAAGATTCGATGGTAATTCCAAAGCAGAGGAAAAGCTTCTTGTTCGTAAAATTTATTTAATAAGGCACAGGGACTTATTTGTACATCCACTTATACGGAGTAAAGATTTAGATGTGCGCGGCAAACAAATCCTCTCTTTACGTTTCCTTTTACGTCCACGGTGTTTGAATTTTTACTACTCTGGGTTTATTATGATTTTTATGTACACCTTGAGCCACCTCGGCGCAGCAGTAGGCCATAACTAGTATTAGCTACAGAATTTAATATTTCCCCAGAGAATTTTAATATCCCCCTGTGAATAAACAGCGGGAGGGGGAACGAGGGGAGGACGCCTGTTGTACAGAACGCGTTTCCAAAGCAGTGCGGGTACGATTCCAATGCACCAGTCAACGCAATAAGTGATATTTAACGGTGATGCAGCAATACTGCGCTTTTATTAATAAACCCCCGGCTGACTGCCTCAAAGCAAGATTCACAGCGGGTTCGGATTACCGGAGGATTTAAAGACTTCCGCGCTGCGTTCCGTGGAGTCGCATCGGCTAAATTGAATCAGGCACAATGGGGCTCCATTAAAAATACTAATACCTTGACGCGCCAACGTCAAAAGGCAACAGCAAAAAAAAAGTAATTATGCCATGATCGGTTTATGAGTTATGGACGATCTGCGACGGCGTTAATACTGTGGTGCCGCCCATCTGTCACGTGCTGGAGATTAATAAAACCCCGAAAGGTGTTTTATGGCGGTAATCGTCGAAATGTTTATCACTGTGTTCAACCCATGCTGTTACCTTTAGTCACGTAAATTACATGCGGGTAATCCCTAAAATGTATTTTTTATGCAATTAAAAACTTTGCCTCATATATATGTACGTTTTACAGACTAGGACTCGCTTATGGCTTACTGACTTATTGATGGAATTTGGTGCCTGCACAATAGATATTTATTTATTTTTTGGAACCTATATGTGAATGCAATCCTATGCAAAATAAAAATTGAAAATACCAAAAACTTCATTGTTATTATTATCTTATTCTACTTCTGAGCCTTGTTTCCTTTTAAGCTAGTTAGACACTAAATTCCACATAACAACTCATAATGTGAAAAACGAGTTTGCTTCCAAGATGGTATTGTTGGTAATATGGATCTCGTGGATGCTGCTATTGTGGATCCATATTACCAACAACCGGTTTAGGTGATAATGTTTCTGTGAGAAAATGTGATTACACAGAAGACTTCAATGTGGTGCCTTTAATGTTCATGTTTTGTAATCCTTTCGTGGCTTTCTAAACGCTAAGAACGCAAGTTGAGAAGAAATTTCCCGCTGGTAAGGCTGCTGCCACGAGTAGGAGAAGTTGGAGTAAGATGATGATGGGAGAAGCAATCTACAAGGTAAGAAGCGGTGAAATGGGACTAAATGGGGCCTCCAGAGTGTTTGGTGTACCAAGAACAACTTTGAGACGATCGGCTGCATAGATGGATCAGGCACCAGCAAATTTGATTGTACAAAAGCTTTGAAGGAAGCCTGTTTTATCACATCGCATTGAAAAAGAGCTCGTCGCCTATTTGCTGGAGAGGAAGCCTGTATCTCACGGTTTCGCTGGACAGGATGTGAGAAAATTGGCGTTCCAATTGGTCGAACCATATAATGTGATGACACTAGCCAGATAAATTGCTCACTCATCATAAGGGACAAATTTAGACCGGGAACCTGGACTGGAATATCATATGCACTAGCAGAAGGGTTCACACGTGAGCAGGTGGCTTGTTTTCTTGACTTTCTTGATTTTGAGTCGGACATAAGTGAGATCCAGTCAAAAGTCTCCCAAACCATCAGGTTGAAGGACAAACGTCAGGTGGGAGCTCTGAAAATAAAAATAAGAATAAAAATAAAAGTATGGAAGCAAATAAGTAATCATCTCAAATTGTAGCTGACGACATCCAATGTATCATCAGCCATAATATAGCAGAGGTGTATAAACAGGTTCAATCTATGCATGCCCAGCTAGAAGTGATTTCAATAATTTATATATAATATTTTTTGCGATACAACCAAGTCGAGGAGGTGGCCGTGGAAGAGGTGGTGGGAAGGGTCGTGTAGGCGGTTGTGGAAGAGGGAGCTCAAATACTCAGGAGAAGATTAATGAAAGAGGCCCTGACTTACGAGTCAATATGGAAGTCTAATTCCATAATTTAATTTAATTTATTAATTTATTCTCTAATTTTCAGTTTTCTCACTTAAGTAATTGTGTACATCTTAAGATTTTATTTAACAGCAAAGCCACTTAAGGATATTTAGATGGTGACTTTTGGAAGAGGTTAGAGCCAAAAGCTATAAAAATCACTCTTTGGTATGACCATACTAATAAAAAAAACAAACAAAAGGGGCTCCATAATCCCACCTTCTCCTTTATTATTTTATTATTATTATTCATTATCCGTAGTATGCATTTTTTAACACTGGCACATAATTAAGCCTTCCACTTAGAGGTGGTTAATGATAATTGTACAATTTTCATGCATATTAATGCATGGCATAGTTTTTGTTAATTCTGAGTATTAAAGGCATTACTAAAAAAATGTTCGCCACAACTACGCGAGAACTTGACAATTGTTGGACGAACGTCTGTTTCTGGAAACTATTTTCATGGTTCCCCGAATATGGTTTCATTACATAATATTAACAATAAGTGCAAATACACAGTCACCCACAAAAAGCTAAGTGTATTTGAATCTGGAAGGAGACAAGCAGTAGGTAAGTTAATGCTATTGGATCAGATTTATTGCCATAACATATAGTTTCTGAATTCACTCCCATCACCAATTTTCCCCTTAGCTCCAATACCGTCAAAAAGAAAATCATAATTACTGTCTATTAAAGCTAGAAGAACGGAATATGTAAATTTTCATCTACATGTCCTTTTTCTGTAGCTAACTAATCCACGAAGTTGGGGGCATCTGAGAAGATAACCATACCAACCATACATATATACTAAAAAATAATAAAATACAGGCTGTCTCAGAACTCGAGCCATAGCCGTAAACGACAGATTTCTCATGAAAAATTAGGTCAATAAAGTAGTAATAAAAACATCAAGGGATCAATAATAGTATGTTATTGGGACCAATAATAGCGTCATTGTGTGTAGATATGCACAGCTTTGACTTTCAGTTGTCATAATTTCTCTTGAGAATGCTTTACAAACGTTGTTCAAAATGCACATACGGTATCGTCGTATCATACTCCTTTGGACATCTTCAATCATCTCAGGTGTCACAGATGCAGTGACTTCCTGTAATTGTCTGGTCTCCAGATCTTCGATCGCATTAATAAGACTCCTGTAAACGTAATTCTCCATGTGTCCCCACAGAAAAAAGTCCAAGGGATTTAGATCTGGAGATCTTGGAGGCCAGAGAATAGTAGCCCCATGGCCAATCCACCTGATCGGGAAATTAACGGACAGAACTTCCCGTGCTAGATGAGAGAAATAAGGTGGAGCTCCGTCGTGTTGGTATCACATACGCACTCGGATCCAATGGCACATTTTCGAGCAATTCTGGGAGAATATTTTCCAGAAAACTGGCGTATCGATGAGAATTTTTTTTAAGTAAATCTCTTGGAGTACGTTTTTCTTAAATTTCACCAAACGTTTGTTTAATATTCCTCACCATAGATTTACGGTACACCTTCGCTGATACGAACGTTCCCTGGTTGCGAATGGATTTTCTTCTGCCCAGATATGCAAGTTATGCGCATTGAACATCCCTTCACTAGAAAATCGGCATTCATTCGTACACACTATGATTGTTCCAAAGTCCGGATCGGCTTTAATCGGCTCGAGCAGCCACATACAGAATGCAGTCGCCTTCCGAAGTCTCCTGGTTCAAGACGAAGAACACGTACATAATGATACGAATGAAGCTGCTGTTTTGGAGAATGCAATGGGTACTAGACTCGCGCTATAGTTCGAGCAGATCCCACCAGCTATTGGTGGGGTCTGCTCCAACAGCTCCAAGTATGGCATCTTCCACATTTGGTGCAATCTGAAGGGCCCCACCTGCACCATTTCTTGATGGAAGACATGAACTCTTTTTAAATATTATGACGAGAATTTCGAATTTATCACTAATAATTGAACTATATTTTCCAGAAAAGAACATGTATCACTGAAACGCACCAGCTTAGTAAGAATTACTTTTTTCGCCTAGTGGCAGAACAAGTGTCATTTTACGTCTATTAACTGCAGGAAATTTGTTGTATGTATGTTGGAATTACTAACTTTGACCTTACTAGAAGAGTATTTTCGTACATGTCAAATATTTGAAAGTTACTTACGTTACACCGCAAGCACTCTCAAAATAACAGAAAAGTCTTTGAATCTCTAACTTCAGGTTTACTATGCATTTATTTTTTACGCGTTATTAACGTTAAAAACGAAGTACACTCCAAGTCTGGAGTACACTCCAAGATATTCTTCTACCAGTCCTTTCATCGTTTCAATCATGTAGGTACATAACGCCCCAGAGAAGTTCTGATAAATACTAAAAGCTTTTGAATGCTTACAAGTACTTGGGAATCTTGGATTTCAGCAAAAATGCCGATAATGGTGTCAGGGAAGCAGATTACACACAACCGTCCAGCGACGATGTTTCTTCAAGTGACGACGAAGCCCAGTTTGCTAGTGAATATGAAGAAGAAGTCAGCGACGATAATGAAAAGGAAAACGTAGTTGGAATTAACAGTTTAGGAGCTGCGTTTGACTGGTGTTGGGAAATAGAAAATTTTATAGCAAGACGAAGTATTCCATAAGAAAAACAGATCTTTATTGAATGTTATTTTACAAAGGTTTATTGATGTGAATTGCTCTTTGTACTAATCACTTACTAAAAATACTAGAAAAGACAACTAAGAAAAAAATTACAACGACAACCACTGGAGAAATTATGATTGCCTTAATATATTATATTCTGTGACCGGCATATCACATATACTGGTCTAACAGGAACTCGTTAGAAAATGAAGAAGTCAATGAAGAACGCTGTATATAGAGATAAATGCCAGTTACTTACGAGGAACTGATTGTGTCTGGAAGAAGTATTATTTCGACAGAAAAAAACTTTCCTATCGACCAGAAATGAGAGTACCAACCAATCTATTAATGACACTTTGACAAAACTCAAAGGTATAACTCTGTGGACAAGATGTGATGCTAAAACTGGTTATGTATATGATACCAATATTTACTCCGAAAAAGAAACTAGTTTGAAGTAACACTCGATGAAAGAGCTGTGCAAAAAATCACTCAATCAATACGAGACGCAGATGTAGTATTATGCGTTGATCGATTTTTTACCTCTGTGCATATTGTGAATAAGCTTCATAGGTTCTAAAACTTCAAGATATACTGCAGAGAGGATACAGTGAAATTATGGTATGCAAAGAAGGTATATAATTTGTAACCGTTGGCAAGGTATTAAAGACTTCTTGGTAATAAGAAAGAAAAACGAAAGACAATAGGAACAGGAAAAAAACAGATGTTCCCACTCAATGTTTTGAGCTTTTTTACAAGTTTGTTATAAACTATTTTGAACTAAATTTTTCATAAATCATAATGCAAATATTTTTTTGTTTTATTCTTTGTAAAACGATTTATTCATTTTTATGTGTGAAGGGGTTAAAGTCAGGTATGCCACCTGCATTGCCGACTATACTTTACACACAATACTTTATTTATTACCTTAAAATTAACGTATATATTAAACAATCGGCGAAAAATTATATGTTTATTTCGGTAAGAACCAGATTCTCTTCCTTGGCTGACTTCGTGGCCTCGGCTGCGCCTCGACTACAAATGATAATTGCATAAACACATAATGCTACGAATTTAGCAATATATATGGGAGCGAAATTTGGAATGAAATATGTTCTTAACAGTAATAAACGGAAAATGGAATAACTCAGTATTAAATAAATACATAACATAAAACATTAACAATAAAACTAAGCAGCATATTTTGACAATAATCAAATAATTCCCCTTTAAGTCACATAATATTATTTTGCATATTTTTACTAAAATAGGAGGCATTCAAAAATTTAGACGAATTAAAAATTTACCCCAAGGGTAGATGGAATACAAATAAATACAACCAGAAGCTGTACGCTTTATTTAAATTCAATATAAAATTACATGAACCTAAATTACAGACAAGAAAGCAATTTGTTAAATAATCGAAAACATAAAATTCCGTATTTTAATGTGTTAATGTTAATGTGTTAATATGCATGGATGGTATTTTTATGTTAGTTATTCTACCCTGGTTTTTAATACCGGACATGATTTCTTTTTTAAATATTATTTTTATTAAGTAATTAATTCTGAAGAATAATCCGCCAAATGATCAGTTTTTAAATAATCCGCCAAATGATCAGCCAATATATCTGTTGGCTGGCGGAGTCAGCATAGTTAAGAGTCAACAGTACCTGGTAGACCGAGCTCGCTCGGAGGCAAAGCACATGTTTTCTACCCCTGACCGAGTTCGCTTGGTCAAAGGTAAAACTAACAGACCAAGCTAGCTCCGTTCTATCAGTACATGATTGAATTTCTACGTATTAAAATATTTTTTAATACGTATAATACTGGTGGCGCCATCGTACAGCCAACGATTAACCTATCGCCCTAGCAGTGTCCGTCAATACCGTGTCGATAGATGCCGTGTCCGCTAATATATGCCACTAGCGCGCTGTATACATAATTTTATTTATTTGCAAAGTTATTTTATGTAATTGAGACTTTTAACCAACTAACCAATCTAACCAACCAATAAAGTTGTTTCGTCCAACTCTATAAATCCTGCAAATATCGGCTGGCAACTTAGAGCCATCTTCGCTGTCAGTGGAATACACACATACAAGAATTGCTGGTTTTAGAATATAAGATAGTAAAGCATAGCAATAGTGTTCTTTCTGGTCAATGCTATTCTGTCTGTTGGGTGACAACAAAGATTCGTACAATAGATAAGGTGTACTGGTTTGGTGGCAGAAAATATAAAGCGGGTTGCCGCGTAACGTCGTGCGTATCCGCCTAATAAACATATCCAACATAACCAACTATTTTGGTTGAAAAAATCGTTATTAGTAGTTAGTTTTTGAATGATTTTTGTTAGATTTTGAATGATGAAATTTTCATATTGGTTATTTTTTAAGAATAGAAATAGAAAATTATATGAATTGACAGCATTAACTTGTACTATTTGGGAAGAAGGATGTTCATTGTAGTGATATTAGAAATTATTTAAAATATGCAACCTTCGAAGTTTTAGTAATTTGTAGAGTACCTTTTGTATCTACATGTTAGAGGTCATAGAATGGATCCTCTTCTCAAAAAAACTAAAAAAAAGGAAAGAAAAAAAAACAAAGAAAATAGTAGAAAGAAAACTCATTGCAGAAGACTTTTCAAGCACTTGTTCGTTCGGCCACACCACCAACATAGTATCTAAGCAGTATAATATTTATTAACAATCTAGAAAGTTCACCATTACCAATACACACAGAACTGTTTGATTAAGCAACTCAGTATGAATTGCGGTTTATTACTTACAGTAGTGGTTAATGTAAGTGTACAATAACTTATTGTTGCCAATTGTTATTGGTTTATTTACCGACATCAAATATTTAACAACGCCAAACTCATTGGTTGTTTTCAATTAGTTTATCAATTTGCTTCCAAAGTAGAAGCAGTTAAACAATTATAGCTCGGATGTCTACACTATGAACAATATTGTCTGCATTATGGATAATTGCCTATTTTCTCTTCGTTAATATTTAACATCCCCTTTCAATTTAATGAAGCCTCGTTTCGGCCAGCATTCCGACTTTCACGAAGTAATAAGCATTGTTGAATGTAGACGGTCGCGAACACAAGTAAAACCGTCGAAAAACCATGACAGGTCAGAAAAGTTGCCCTCCCAAACACCCTATGTTCAAAATGCAATATCCATCGATCATTGGGATTTAAGCCCACGCCCAAGACCGACAGGAACGGTGTTTATGGCTACTGTATCGACGTCCGCCCGTGTCATAAATCCATACGGTCGGCGAGCCGTGGCTCCATCTACCACACCGCGGCGGCGGTACAGGAACGCCGCACCACTTTCATTTACACATAAATTCACTAAAATAACAATCAGGGCTCAATTTACACGCCCAGTTGACGGCTATTGTGGTCGCTGGATCTTATTCACGTCCGAATCAATATTCCGGGGACGATTTCGGGCGGAGAGTGGTGCGAATGGTCGCCTATTGTGCCGATTTGCCTCTGCCATTCATCGTTGCGCGATGACGTCGGGAGACGGCGATCAAAATGGGACAGATGCGACGCCTGAATGGACAACTTCAAGTAATACATCACGATAATGATACGTAAGTGTTGTGCGCGGGGGTTGGTTTCGATTATAATTGAACGGTTCCGGTGATAAATTGGACGGATTTGTCGAGTTGTGAATTGCGAATCCGCCTTTGTCAGACTTTCAAATGCAAATTTCCGCCCTATTTTGTACAGGAATAAAGGGAACGTTTGTCGAAGGGAGGTCTGATAACCTGAATTATGTGCATGGTAGCATATTAACAATAATTGCTAAAGACTACTTAACGCTTGGTTGTGTTTAGTATTGATCCTTTATAGGCAATCATAGGCCAATGTTCACATCAACAAACTTCTTCAAATCTTTTTACGATAGATTTAGATATAACCCAATCATAACATTGTATAGGTAACATTCTACGATTTTAGAAAACAAGTATTTTTTTATGGAAAAAGGGCTTTTATTTATACCTCCCATTTCAAGGAGGATCCCGTTTCCCAAGACCACAAAAGATGAGTCTTAGAGTAGGGTAAGTCCTTAATTTCGTTTGTAAGTCCCTAGCGGTCTATCGTTGTAAGTCCATTTCGTAGTACATAGTTTATTTCCTATTTATACAAGGTTATTCATAAATCCTTGTCGAGTCATCCATTTTAAAAAGCCCAATTTACACAATTTCTGCTCTACCAACTCTGGTATATTTTGTTCTTATTTTTTTGTTTACAAAAACAATATCTCTTTCACCTAATTAATAAAAAAATTGATCTGTATTTAATTTTATGAAAACTGCCTGGAAATTCATAAACATAAAAAAACAAGCATTCTTCATGTGATGGTAAGGTTTTTCAGTGTATACCTGCGCTTTTCAAAGTAATTAAAAATTGTTTGGGATAAAAACATATTTTTATGGGGTTTGGATTGCTTTCATTTTGCCAGTTTATCTGCTTTATAATAGTCGATTGAGTGATTTTTTAGTAAAATTTTTTAAAATTTAGTAAAACTTTTAAAGTTAGTAAAACTATTTTATCAAACATACATATGTCCCAAGTCGCACCGTTTAGAAGGTATTTCTAAAATAGATTATCTCACCTAATCCCGCCGATTAGGTGAGAGAATAATCTAATTGTTAGTATTTGTGTAATAAAACAATAAAAATAAGTGCGCTAAAAGACATAGACTGTGTTTTATTTGACCTCCAACCGCTTCCAAGGGGCTTAAACTCAATTTAGCCAATATCTAATTCTCTTACCTAACCCCCCGGTTAGGTGAGAGAATTGGATGTTGGCAAAATTGTGTTTAAGCCCCTTAATTAAGAGTATGTGCGGTTGGAGGTCAAATAAAACACAGTTTGTGTCTTTTAGCGCACTTATTTTTATTGTTTTATTACACAAATACTTAGAACTAGATCATTCTCTCACCTAATCCCCCAATCTATTTTAGAAATAACTTCTAAACGATGCGACTTAAGACATATGTATGTTTAATAAAATAGACCATAAATTCCATAGGGAACCCAAAAATGTAATAATATACAGGCTGTTATATTTAAAAAAAAACACAATGTTGCCAATATCTCTGAAACCATGACACTTTGCACATAAGCTTATGTGGTCCAGAATATTCACAACGAACCCCCTTAACGTTCCTTAAAATATCTACATCTACCTACCGGACACCCTGTATATAGGGTATATATATACAGGGTGTTGCCGAATTCGACCGACAAATTCAGAGGGGTGATAGTGGGCATCAAGAGGATTAAAAATTACCATAGAACATGGGGT
>JAWQRJ010005334.1:0-10322 GCA_033557515.1 Diorygopyx duplodentatus
TACGTTGGGAGAAAGTTAGCTATTTCAATAGTGCAATGTATTGAAATAATAAAGTATTTATCTAAAAAAGGATCTTTTCATTTTCCTGGCCAACTCCCAGTCCAGACTTTAACCCAATATTTTTTTTTCCTTTGGGGATACATTAACTCGATTGTTTACGAGGATACAGAAAATTATGAACGCAGTCAATTCATTCAACAATGAATGGTGGGCATTTTGAAAAATTGTTATAAAGAAATCTGACAACTTATTGGCTAGGTTATGTGATGATTAAAAAATAATTTCTTTTTCTACAGAAAATATAATCTTTTCCATCCAACGTAGTAAAAGCTACGTTGGGAGAAAGTTAGCTATTTCAATAGTGCAATGTATTGAAATAATAAAGTATTTATCTAAAAAAGGATCTTTTCATTTTCCTGGCCAACTCCCAGTCCAGACTTTAACCCAATATTTTTTTTCCTTTGGGGATACATTAACTCAATTGTTTATGAGGATACAGAAAATTCTGAACGCAGTCAATTCGTTCAACAATGAAAGGTGAGCATTTTGAAAAATTGTTAGAAAGAAATTGCATTTTTAATCATTAGGTGTTATTAATAATATGTGGCTTTAGAGGTTAATCTAGTTTAGTATAATTCCTCATCTAAAAAAATCTTCGCCCACCAGTTTTCGTTGAAGGGAAATTTGGTAATTACTCACTTTTGTAAAATGTCAATTTGATAATCATCTGAGATGTGACTTCTGGAAATTTAGGCTCAGAAAATGATATCATTGCATACTCCGATCACAAAATCGTATCGATCATTGGACAGTCTATGCGAAGCAAATTTTATCGCATCATTTATATTCCATGTCCTATCCGTCGAAGGCCTCCGTTCTCGAAGACAAAAAGGGAAACTTATTGATACGGCGTACGATTTTCCGGCGATGGGGTAGACGCCCTCCGGTTCCGCGTGCTTAAAATGCGGAAGCCGCCTCCGCTATGGCGTTGAACTTTTTGCGAAGGGACCAGAAAACGTTGGGGTGGAGAACGCCGGGTCGTCACGCAGGTTAAGCCGATGATTACGAACTGATTAAATGGAACCCCAACTTGTTATCCAACAGCTTACATTTCACATAAGCGGAATACAAATTTCCCTGTTTCCATTCCAGGAAATATCCGACTAAAATAAACGTTATCCCGTTCATTTTCAATCGCGGAAAGACCGGGAGATACCTACGGCGGAGATAAATTTCGGAATCGATAAATTCCTCACACGTTTCAGGCGATATTAAAACATTTTTTTCCGACAACGGCAACGCGTCGTTGAATTTTCAACCCTCGCGTTCCATTAGTGGAGGGCGGAAGGGGAAACTCGGAGAGAAAGATTATTTCGAGAATGGCTCTTGATAACAGTGAAAGCGTCAGTCGCGAAGATAGCGGGAAAAAAAGGAGGAAAAAACGTACACCGCTGCCAGGATTCCTGCCAGAAACTGGCAGCATTCCAAAACAGAAGGTCTGATTGCGTCATGGTTTCCACTTGGCGTGGTATTTTGTTGCAGAAACAAATCATAGAAATATGCTGAAATATGCTGACTATTCACCTAATACACAACATCCAATGGCTTGTGTATCCATATTTTTTTAAGTATGGATAAATATGATCTTATTTAAGTCTGTTGGAAACATCGCAGAAGGAAAAATGTGACAATTGGGCAAATGGAGAAACCAATGTATTTTGTGCTTTAGCAGATGGAGACTCATTAAACTTAATGTCATTCTAAAATTAGGTTCGACATCGATGCCCAAAAATTGCTTTATTTGAGTATTACCCAATAAGTTATGCCCAAAACAAGAAGTTAGCTACAAAAACATAGGCTGTTAATTAATAATTTTAACAGTCTGTATCTTTTTTGAATGCATTTTCAAATACAGGTGTATATTTTCTTTTTTTTATTTTGGGTCGTATACCCAGGAATTCTAAATATTTATGTTACACCCTGTATAACATTAGCAGGTTTGCTAGTTTTTGGTGCCAATTTAACTAAATTAAACTGAAAGGGAAATAAAAATTACCAATTAAATAGGGTTGTGGTAAACAAAAATGTCAACTTATTTTAAAACAAGTTATATTGGATCATTGGATCATTATTGGAATATGCACAATATTCAAATATCTTATGAAAATGGATAAGGTCCATCTTTCTTGTGGGAAAAAAATATATAGAATTGTTTATCCGCCATTCGTTTCATAAATCCTGAAGACCTCGAAATAAAAAGCTCTCATAATGCAGAGTTATCTTTATGCCCAAAGGGCATAAAAAAGCGGCGATGCCCTCATCTCCGCGAGCAACTGTAGGTTAGGGCAGAAGAGTAAAAGAAAGAGGAGAAAGGCACCGGGAGCATTTTACTGAAAAATCCATATCGTTTTTGTTTTCGGGTATAAAGACGCGCCGGGAGGTGGGCGGCGGGTGGAAGGGGAGGTTGCCATGGAAATTTGCATGCGTCCAATAAAACCATCGCGGGCCCAGAGTCGGCAGCTATGCCGGGCAGGCTCTGGAAGACAAGGCAGAGAGGCGCAAGCAAGGGGACGGCAGCTAAACGATCCGGGCGCCCCCTAGAGGGGCATCCGACTCACGGTGGGGGAATTTCGTTTAGTCTCCGTGCCTCCTTTTATAAATATTCTAATTTCTCGAGTTCGTTATGCTCTTTCTTGGACCGCCCCACTCAAAATATACTTTTGTACTTTCCAAGGGGCAGTTTATGACCTTAAAACCATAATACCATAGCGATTGAACTATTTCAACTATTATAGTCTTATACTGCGAAGGAGTCTCCAATAATTATCATAGAAATACCGTAAACACTTGAGGATATTCAAAATCCGATAAAACAACTTTTAATTTAGATCTGGCAAAAGATATCTATAACGAAGCTTTATCATTAATACACAGTAAGTACCAAAAAGTACACAATTTTTGTGCTTACTGGAAGAGTTTTGCATAATCCTATCATGGAGTACAAAGTGAAAGTTCAGCTCATAGGAACACGAAGCTGCGCATATGTGGATGCATGCTGCACCTAGACCCCATTAGGCCCTTTGTGCGTCCCACATGAACTTCCAAATCAAGTAGTACACCATATAAATTTCTGCACTGATAAATCTTTGTTTTGGCAAACACCAGTAATATAAAAAAATATTGTTTCCAAATTCAAACTTGTGCTCGGTGTCGATTGACGATTTATGTGTCAATAAAGACTGGCCTTAGATTTTGGCATAGACTTTTAGATTATATGTCACATTGCATGCAAGAAAAACTTTTCACTTACGCTTGGAATGTTGTCATTGGTGCACACTCCCTCTTGCAACAGTCTGTCCCTGATTTCCCACGCGAATATCGACGGGCACTCCCTCTTGTAGCCAGAAATTTTGGAAACAACCTCCGCGGTCGCCACCCTGGGTTTGGAGCCCCCGATCGCTCTCGGCCTTATCGATCCAGTCTCGTAATACCTGGAACACGAACGGTTCCTTGAGATTCCCGCCGGATCCTCCGTCAGTTTTTCGGCGCGCCTCTCCTCTTACCTTCCCAGTATTTTGGACACGCAACCATTGGACACCTGCAGTATCCTGGAGATGTCGCACGGCCTGGCTCCAGAGTGGGCCAGCTCCACGATCTTCTGACGGGTAGAGTCGGGCAAAGGTCGACCACTGACGAAAACCCCCCCTAGCTGGTTCACACCGCTATGACCTGATCACAGTACCACAGTTACAATGTTGCTTCGAAAGCGGGAAAAGATCGAGGCTTTCGCAAAAAGATACGTTGATCTGGCACTTAGGGCAGTTCCCGTGGTTGTTGTGATGGGGAACTGCCTTTTGCTAAGCCTGATCTTTTGCTATCATCAATTTTCTGTCAATTTACTTTTGACTGCAGTCTGCAGTATACTGTGCTAATCATTCAAAACGGTGTGACGAACGAGCTAAAGAATGAGATCGTCATCTGACCACACCTTGCTCACGCGTGACGGGGCCACCTGATCAGATACAGGTCGAAATCGCAGTCAGAACGATGGTTGACACAAAATAATATTTGCTAGTAGGAAGGAGTATGTTCGTCATAGGAAAGGGTCATTTTTAAGGACATTTCATGCAGAATATTTGATACAACTAGAGAAATAGTAGAAACTGCCTTTGATTAACATGTTGTGCTTGCTGAGGAAACAAAAAGGGCTTTGAACAGTTTTTTGTGACATTAGATAACCACCCATGGTAGAAACAAGATTACGGTTCATTATTGAACCATAACCTTATACAAATATTATTTTGATTAAAAGATCGTAGACTGGTACCTCACTGATGGTGGCCTCGTCGTATCTTCTATAACCTACAACTGATTGACAACAACAACAACAAACAAAAACATACAAACTCAAACTACCTGTAAAAAGATATTTTATAGACAGTATCACCGTTGGCTGTGCAACGCCAATCATGTTATTTATGAGTCCTAATAAATGAAATCGTCGCGATAGGTGTTCTTTAGCCATCGATAGTAAACTGTTTTTTTTCTCTGCCACAAGATCTTGACCTTACACGAGAAAATCGATACCGCTTTTTTTCCGACAAAAAACACTTATCGAAGAGTGGATCATTTGCATATTACACTGTCAAGGTTGCAATCGTTCAGATCGGTTACCATCCGGCCGCCCTTGAAACGCTCCGCCAATTTACTACACCTTTTAGGAGAAGAAGAAGAATATCTTTATCAGATCCTTTAGTATTGTATTTGGTGTACCGCAGAAATACAATGAGGTCTTTCACATTTCTGCGACCCATTCGTGGAGTTATTGAAACTTTTTCGAACGTGTCGGAAGAACACAATAGGACAGAAGTCTGCATGCAGCCGTCAAAATGGTAGACAAGCTTATCAAATCGGTTACGTATAGACACACGTTCATGATGAACACAATCAGTTTTGATGCCCAGTTCTAATTATCACAAAAAAAGAAAGTGTTTGAAGTTTTTATATAATTCATTTGGTATAAACCGCAATGGATTTGTAAACTACCTCCACAGCAAACTACCCAACAACCCCCATTTCCATTGCTGACGTTGACAGAACGCCGGATTACCTCCATTCAAGCGACGCGACGCACGACGTCACTTTGATGCAGAGCCATACGCAGCCCTAGGGCCCCTCAACTAACCCTGTAGCTGTTTAGGGCCACTTATGATATTTGTTCGGCATTGTCATTCATTGTAATAATTATGTTATCCCTCCAAACTCGGCACCATGGCAAATACCCTAACTGGCATAACCGTACACCCCATATATCAGGCGCATCTCAATGCAGTTGCAAAATTGATTTCTTTAAAAAAACAAATGTATGTGTATGTATATCAAGTATCTTTATAGAAAAGTAGCAAAATAAATTACATAAATGTTTGCGGATTGCGTGTTTTGTCCCTCTTCAATTTTAAAGGGAAATTTTCTCCCCCTGTTTTGATGTAGATTTGTTGGGGAAATGCTTCGTACTTGTCAGTCTGTTTGCTTTTCATCGCAAGGAGAAAGGAAGGCTACGCAGGTTTATCACGTAGATGGGTATAAATCGTATAAAGAACTGGAAACAACCGTAGTTTATCTTTTGTTGAAATTCTTGTCATCACGTAGCTGTAAGGAAACCCTTTGATTTCCTTTCACTTTTACGGTGTTAATATGTTAAACATTGCGTGGTGCAGTAGATTTAACATTTAGAGACGAAATACGCAATTCTGATCAATCCTGTTTGCTGTGTCATCCGTAGATTTCCCGTCCTCACGGGCACTTGACAAATGAAATCTGGCAGTGAAAGGTTAGGCGCCTTCGATTTTTATACGTTCTCGCAAAGAAAGACGCCGGAGGATCACGGATTTCTAGATGGCACTGGTTCGTTCGTCCATTCATCGTGGCAGGAGGTCGTGCGAAACGGGGCTTTGAGAGAGGCGACAAAAGCGCCATCCCCCGGCTGTTGTGTGCGTTATTCTGCAGGAAGGAAGAGCGACTTGTCAGCCTCGCTGTCGACTCTCTTTACGTCGCTGCGATAATATTTATTATCGCGACGATTTATTGACTGCCGCGTATATACATCATCCTTCCTTTCTGTTCGGAGAGAGGGTGAAGTTGGGAGCGTTCGTTCGTGGACTGGGGGTGCAGTAAGTCGCGGATTGTGTGCTCGGTAAACAAGAATGGTTTTAAGCTTGTGACTTGTCAAAACAAGGGAATGTTTGCGCTTGTGCTTAAGAAAGTTTTTTGGCACATATCAGGGGTATCAAGTCATGGAGATCTGTCGACAGCTTCCTAAACAATATGATGTGTTAGGTCCCCGCTGTCTTTCTTCCTTTCTTTCTCTCTATCTTCTTACTAACTGCTCCATCCAGTGAGTGACTATTTCTTGACAATTTCCTGACAATTTTCAAACCAAGAAAATAATTGCTGCTAACACAATACCCTTGTATCAAAACTGTCAACTTCTTCACTCATATTAGTACCTTATTTCTCACCTTATTTTATAGTATTTTGTTTACGTAGTAGCCACCTATTTTTATTATCTCTATAATAAAATTGGATACAAATGTGATATTCACAATTTGAACCTTCGTCAAAGCTTTGCCTAATAATATCAGGCCACAGATCTGAAAACTTCAAGAAATCGTACAAACATCAAGCGGTCAAATTGTGGAAGAATTTACCCTTGTACGCCAAGCTTAAAAACCTAATTATGGTTTAATCCTCCTTCTTAATTCTAAGTGTTTTTTTAAGCTTGGGATAAACTTGGAACAGCGGAAAAACTTTTTTTTAAACTTTTTTTGCGCATTTGTTTGATGTGTTTGAAAGAAAATTTACAGGAACAAAGCTAATGTACATAGTTTCAATGCTTTTGAATTTGAATGCATTCGCTATTATCAATGGTGAATAATTTTTGTTTTAAATGAAATTAAAAAGAATCGTGAATATTTGCTATTTGTTGCAATACTGTGTTTAGTGTATTTCTTGGCTGCCAATAAAGTCCTCGAATCAGGAAGGGACTTATAAATAGTCCTATATAGACATTCCTGTCATTTATTTGTATTCTTGAAATCCTGAAATACGCACATTTTATTTTTCATGCATAATGTTTTGATGTAAGATGAAAATGTATTGCCAAACTTTCTAAACTAATGTCAGTTTATCAAAATATCCATATGGGAGTGTTTATCTAAGCTATTCAGATCTTCTTTTGTTTTTCCAAAAAAATTGCATCGCCTACTAGATTTCCTGAAAAAACTGAAAATTGTCATTTTCTTCAAATGTGAATATTATTTATCGTCTCAAAAACTTTCGAGGGAAAAAGTTGTAGATACCAAAACATCCTGTTGGATAGATCATAAAATATTTTTACCTTGCACCAGTTTCGAAATTTGATCCAAAGTTGTATTTTTTTAATTGGAAACGATAGTTGATTTTGACATTATTAAATTACTAGATTTTTTCCCTTTCCAACGATATAGTTCGAGGTATTTATCATTTATAGTTTAGGAGATATGAAGAAAAATCATATTCCACACAGATTTTAACCCACATCCTACTATCCATGATTGAAACAAAAGACTACACATCTGTCCATAATATTGTTAAACCACTCTCGTGTTATAAATTGTAGTTGCCGTCAATTATTCATATTCTACATTGACAATGGCGTTTTCAAAGTATGAGAAAACAGATATGATTGTTACCTACATAAGGTACAATCGAAACTCAACTGCGGCAGTAAATGAATATTTAAACTTATACCCAGACAGAAAGCAGCCTCATATAATTGCTTTACTATAGTAGTCCGTTCTGCAACATACCAAAAAGAAAATGAAGATGCCCAAATAGATGTGCTAGCCGTGGTTAGTGATGTAAAATACCTGGGTATTTATTTCTCTTGGTAAATACCCAGGGTAGTTTGGGGTATTTACCCGGGTAAATACCGGAAATGGGGGTATTTATAAAATGTATTAAAGGTACAACTGTATAAAATATATTTTTATTATTACTTCAATGTTTTAACATTCCAAACCAACGGAAGCATTACGGGATCAGGATTACACTATAGGTGTTTTAATTTTAAAATAATCTGAATATTATTTCAATTTTCTTCAGCATTAATAACAATTCTAAATATCTGATGGAAAATTGACAAAATCTTTTCTACCTAAAACGCAACTTGTTCGTTTCCTTTCCCTTACGAATCTGATTCCTACAATTTTAAAACGAAATTCTTCACATGAAGAAGAAGGAATGAGCAGGAACAGGAAAGAGAAAGATGAGATGATGAAGGCAAATGGACGAAGCCAAAACAAGAAGACACGAGAATAGAGGAACGAGGAAGACTGATAAAGACGGAAGGAAAAAAGACCCAACTGAGGAAAAAAGAAAGGTGAGGAAAGAAAAAGGAAGAAAGTAGATGTGAGCAGAAAAGGAAAGAGCAAGGAATTATAAGTAAAAAGCAACAATAAAAGAAGAAGGTGCAATGTGAAAGAAGAAAAGAAGTAGGTGCAAAACGAGAGAAGACGGAAGGAAGAGCCAAAAATCTCTTAGGAATCGTATGAATCACAGTCTCATATAGCTGTACGATTCATGCGGTCTTCTAGAGTGGTTAATGAAAGAAAGGATGCGAAAGGAGGAAGCCGGAAAAGGAAAAGGGTGGAAGAAGGAGGGTGGCAACAAAGGAGAGAGGTGGGATTTCAAAGTGACGAAGAAAAACGAAAAGGAAAGATTATGCAGAGAGAGGAGAAAGACGATAAATGATAGGAGAAGGATTAAAAACGGAACAAGTACGAAATCGAAGAACCATAGAAGGCAGAAGAGTAATAATGAAGAAGAAGAAAAATAGAAGAAGTTGGCGTGACGCCATAATTCAGGGTTTAAGGTTTAACAAATAACTTTATTAAACAGTAAGTTTATAGACATATTTATTGACATCTCTCTTGATATATCATATTTGTCAACATCAATCTCGAGAAAGGAAGAAGAAGGAAGGAGGCGGGAGAAACCAACAGAGAAATATAAAATTCAAAGCGGCAAAAAACGAAGAGCAAAAGATTAAGAAAGTAAAAGTAAAAAGATCGAAGGAGATAAAGAAAGAAGATCCAAAATTTCATCCCTTTTGGTGTTGTGAGAAGTCGGGTACAGAAGCAGTAGACAAATTGAAAATGGACAAGACTTCGATGTACGGTAGAAATGTACGGTGTAAGAAAAAGACAGAAGCGCACCGAAAGAAGGGTAGGGGAAGAACGGGGAAAAAAGAAAGACGGGAGAAAACGGAAGGAATGGAAAATAGACGGTATTTGAAGACTAGTTCTCTTAGAAATTAGAGAAGGAGCTTAGAATCCGATGATCGATGTATTAGGGTCGATCAAAAAGTAAGGTTACAAAATCTGCAGTGAAGCATAGCGATTTTGTAACCTTATTTATTGATCATCCCTCGTATATGGTATATCATTTTGGCTATAGAGAATAAAAAAAGTGAACGGGAGCAGAAGGAAGAAGAAGGGCAGAAAGGGAGAAAAAGAATAGAACGTAGAAGAATATGAATGAAGAAGGCTGAGAAGAACAATAAGATTTAATAAAAGGTAGATAGGAGAAGTAGAAATTAAAGGAGATAGAATACTTATAAAAGAATGAGGAAATGAGCAAGAAAGAAGAAATAAATCGGAAAAAAGTGAACGGGAGCAGAAGGAAGAAAAAGGGCAGAAAGGGAGAAAAAGAATAGAACGTAGAAGAATATGAATGAAGAAGGCTGAGAAGAACAATAAGATTTAATAAAAGGTAGAAAGGAGAAGTAGAAAGTAAAGGAGAATACTTATAAAAGAATGAGAAAATGAGCAAGAAAGAAGAAATAAATCGCAAGCAAAGAGAAGGGGGTGAAGGCGGAAGGCAAAGGAAGGAAGCAAGAAATATTAAGAAATCCAAACAGTATTACAGTATTAATATAGAACCCAATACAATGCGAACTAACAAAACGAGCAAGGTTTCGACGAAGAAAGATAAAAGGAAGTTTCGAGAAAAAATAAACAAAGGAAAGAAGGAATGTGGGAGAAATTGGGAAGAACGGCAATGCGTGGGTAGAGCAACGAAACAGCAACGCATGCAAATTTAACTATAAGAAACATAGGTAACGGTAGCATAAAGTGGGAAACTAAAAGAAAGTGGAAAAATCGATGAATATAGGTTGAAGGGAGAATAAAGAACCAAATAAGGCAAACGGAATAAGAAAGACGCAAGAAAGAAGAAGAAAGGACGGACAAATGTGCAATACTCAGATGAACAAAGATACGAAT
>JAWQRJ010005335.1:0-10322 GCA_033557515.1 Diorygopyx duplodentatus
TATTTATGCTATATTATTCTATAGGGTTTGGGTTGGAGTTGGAGTTGGCTTTACTTTACAAAACCACAACAAAGTTCGCAACTCCAAAATTAAAATTGTAGTTTTTGTCGAATTTTAAAGGTAGATCTGTCAAAAATTAAAATACACCTACAATTTCTTGGAAATATTATTTTGATTTTTTTACCAACCAGTGACTTTCTCCAGCTAGGTATTAAAATCTCTCTAGACGGTCCAACAGGTCCTGTTTCGGCGTGTCTAAAAAATGAGAGAAAAAGTCTAAACTATGAATGTTTCATATCAGACATTTTATCTTTAAATGTCCAATAACTCTTAAAGGTTGCGACTTTTGCCAAATGTATATTTAATAAAATAGACCATAAATTCCATAAGGAATCCAAAAATGTACAAAATGTGTATAGGGAAAACTATTTAAAAAACTCAAGTTGCATCGTGTCTAGAAGAAATGGGACAGCCTGTATATGTGGTACCCCAATAACATAACGTTATTTATGTTGTGGGTGTTTATCGTGGGGGGTACGAAGTACTGTAACTTTTATTGTAAATATTTTTTTGCTGTAAATATTCGAATTCTAACCTTCTTAGAGACTGTTCCTCTAAGAAGGTTAGAATTCGAATTTAATGTAATTTTTTGTAAAAAAAATTCTAATAGCTCCTAAACGGTGCGACATTGGCCAAATGTATGTTTAACAAAATAGACTATAAATTCTAAAAGGAACCGAAAAATATAATAGACATACAGGGTGTTCCATTTAAAAATCTGAAGTTGCATAGCGTCTAGAAGAAATGAGACACATAGAAAATACTTCTAGAAGAGAGAAAAACTGAAACCCTGCAACCCTTTTTTACCTAAAATGATTATAAATAGTAGAAGTGTAGACCACAGACTAACGAACGGACAGACGGATAGATAGTCCAATGGCCAAAAATGGTACCATTAGTCTTAGAATGCCATAATTCGTCCAGCTATGTCATAATCTCACCATCAAAATTTTGGACCGAATGCATTACTTTCTCTTTTTACCTTTAAGGTAAGATGAAAAAAAACCAAAGGACCTTTCTAAAAATATTGTAAGCCTATTCTAAAATAAGCTTATAATTTTGGCAGCTCTACATTTTAAATTCGACAAAAAATACAATTTTAATTTTAGAGATTTTTGTGGTTTTATAAAGTAAACTCAGCCACAACCCAACCCAAACACCAACCCAACCCTATTTCCATTGTTTAGGAAATTAAAAATTTATTTATGCTACATTATTCTATATGGTTTGGGTTTGGTTTGGGATTGGGGTTGGGGTTGGGTTGGGTTGGGTTTAGGCTGGGGTTGGGGTTGGGTTGGGGTTAGGCTAGGGTTGAGTTTGTCAAAAACTGTCAAATCTGTCAAAAACTTAATACTGGCTGTCCCAATTCGATGCTCACCATTGATGCCTTTTTTGAAACGGTAACAGCTACAGACTGGGTTAAATGGAACAATATAGGGGAGTTTATCTAAGCTGTTCAGACATTCTTTTGTTTTTCCAAAAAATGCATCGCCTACTGGATCCTGAAAAAACTGAAAATTGTCATTTTCTTCAAAGGTGAATATTTTCAATATTATTTATCGTATCAAAAAATTTCGAGGTAAAAAGTTGTAGATATTAAAACATTCTGTAGGATAGATTATAAAAATATTTTTTACCGAGATTCGAGATATGACCCAAAGTTGTATTTTTTTAAATGGAAACCATTCTTGATTTTGACAATACCCTTTCCAACGATATAAGGTTTGAGATATTTATCTTTTATTTTTATGAGATATGAAGGAAAATCATGTGGCAGCAATAAATAGTGGAAGCAATAAACGGCTTCCATGTTTCCTTTTTTTGTTTCCTACTAAAGCACAAAAGATAATAAAGACCAGATATGCAGTCTTTTGTTTTGAAAACAAAACACAGTTATTAATCATGGATAGTGTGATGTGGTTTATAATCTGTGTGGAATATGATTTTTCTTCATATCTCCTAAACTATGAAAGATAAATACCTCGAACCTTATGTCGTTGGAAAGAGAAAAAATCAAGTAATTTAATAAACCACAGGTTGGAAACCACTGCACTATATTGAAAAAAATTTAAGCATTAGTATTTAAAATTGATATGCCAAAATTATTAAAAACATTATCCAAACAATTAGCTTAGCCTATTGATTGTAAGCTAAATTCATTATTCAAACGTGATGGAAAGCATCGCTTTTGACTCCTATGTCCATAATTTTGAGCAAATGCAAAGAGTACCTACTAATTATTAAACGAAAAACTTCACATCATTAATGTATACGTCAAAGATATCCACTGCATCCATATACATGACAGAGGCATCCTCCCTGAATAGTACCCGTGTGGTCTTTGGCCCCTTTTGTTGTTGCACAGTTTGTAGATTGGATCAGGGCGCAGATAGCAATCTCCGAATTTTTGTGCGGGCACAGAATGAGCCACGTGCTTGGACGCACCTGGGCAAAATTACCTCACCAATTCCTAAGTAGAACGTCTTTTTATACAGCACATTCCACTCGTCGTGCAACCGAAGGTTAACTCGACGGGAAAACACAACGGGATTTTCATCAATCCCGTTTTGTTTTTGTCACTCATTATCAAAATATCCGCGACGGCGTCATTGCGCCAGTGGCGTCGAATGACATCAAAGAAGCGGACCTGTGGGGCGTTAATTAGCGCCCATAACCGTGGGGCGAACCGCTGAGATTTAACAGGACCGCGTCGGCAGCGTGTTTGATATAAAAGTGAAAGGTAAACATTACCGAAATTCTCGGGCGGCCCGTGAAAACAAACAATGCCTGACACGTGCTTAACAATCCGCTTCTCGAGCTGCCGGCGCTGGTCTATTTCGACAGAGATGGTCTTCTGCTTTGTGTCGCGCGGTTGAAATTTGCCCGTTTTTGTGTGTGACAGACATCCGGTGGAACAAGCGCTCGCAGCTACAGTAAATATGCTCCAATTAAGGGTTACTTGATCCAAGATATTCAGAATTCATATGTCGATGATTGATCAGGCCTCAACTAGTTTCTTTGGCAACCTACCCAACGTTTAGACGCACCCTGTATAAGGACCGAACCACATATTCTTCGGCGAATCTGAAACGGTCGTGACTTTACGCAATTCATCATACCGTCCTTGCGACACATATAAATGATTATCATTCTTTCTCGGAATATTGCCGAAAACCGTGCATTAGTCTTGTTGTGCGTCCGAAGAATGGGCCGATGGGTCGGGAATTTCTTTCGCCCTCAACCTGCCATTGTCGTCAAGACCGAGAACAACGTCATCCTCCCAGAACAAAAAGGCGAGCCCTCACCGTCCCTGGACATCTGTAAATGATATATTGTTGGAGGGCGGTGGATTTTGGCGACTGGACACGGTTCGTTAACTGGGTGGTCAGCATCGCTAAACCATGATTGACAGCTGACACTTGTTCGAGGTGTCCCGAACCGGTGGTGAGTTGCCAATAGCCAATTACACATTTTTGTATTTGAAGGCGAATAGAGTTAATTTCCAACCAAAAAAGTTCACGTATTTACATCTGCTCGTGATAAACTGACAAATAAATTATAATAGTTTCAAGTTCCCTTAAGTATATCGACTGCAGAGAATGCATAATCATGCCCTAATCTAATTTTAAAGTGTAAATTGGACAGTGTTTTAATGCCGGTCGAAGTGGAAAGGATGTAATTAAAGCTGCAAGGCGAGAAAAATAGGTGGACGTATCGGTAACAGGTACATAAATTAGAATTCCAATGAGCCTCCTGATCTGAATAACAATCGGCCTGTTTGTACGTCGTGTTTGGTGTTTGTTTTGTATTTTCATATTGAACGTATTCAAATTTCTTGTTAACGTTATGCGGAAGCGTTCATTCTTGAAGACAAGGTGTTTTTGGAGCATGACATGTTTACACAGGGCTCTATCAAAGGATTCCGAAAGGACTACAAATTTTGATTGGGTTAGGACCTGTAGGTACTGAACTACAAATAAAAAGAATTAAATGTATGCTTTGAAGTATTACTTGATACTTAAGTCAAACATTTTAAGTCAAACATCCGACATTTCATGCCTGACGATAATTAAAATGTAATTTTAGATCAGTTTTTTTAAATTTTAGAACGGTTTGATTTTGAAACGAACAATAAAACATAACCAATTATCTTATTACTCTTTCGTGACCACATCGAACAGTTTGATGACCCCTTCATCGCCGCCCAGGCATATTAATTTACCGTCTGAACGGAACGAGGCCCCGTGCGCGTTCTTCCTGCACCGCGACAGGTTTTTTACAACGAACTTCGTGATCCTGCACCCTCAGAGAGAAGTCTATACAGTACGACCAGAGCTAGATTCGACGGAAGGATGTTTCTGATTGATCCTTTAAAACATAACTTAAATGAATAGTGTAAAATTTTATGTTTTTCTGTTGTTTAAAAGTTGTGATGACCCGCTGAATAGTGAGTTATTTTTATAATTGACTTTTGCATTTAATGTTTCATTTTTTGCATAAATAGTTTTTTTTGCAATTTCTGATGATATCAAAGGAAATTAAAATTTATTCAAAACGAACTAAAATTTTCCATTTATTAAAATTAATAAAAATAATTCAAATATTACTGTCTTTTCTATTTATTGTTAGTTACATCAAAATACATGATCTATATTTCATGTTATGAACTAGTTTTTCTGCTTCTCTTGTATAAAAGAAAACTAAGACAGTGTAAAAATTTTCAGGTTTTCAAGTTTACTTAAACAATGGTTGCTTCTTCATTTTATCTTATACTATTAAACGAGGAATTCTTGTATATTTATTTGTCCATAGGACAAATAAATGAGTGAGATAGGTCTCGACATTAGTTTTATTTTTTTACTAGCCTTTGAAAATCGGTATAATTCGGAAATCGGAATTTGTGAGAAAACATTTCTCAACTACGCAACCAGTCATACAGCAATCTTGGTTGCATATGTGGCATTTTTGATCATCAAAGAAAAATACATGAGATATTCACCATTCTAAATAACTTAATAATGGCTAGCGTTTTGTTTATTTTTGTGTTTACATAATGCCTCTGTCGATTGAGAGACTTTTTGAAAGAAAAGTCTCTCAATTTCAATTTTTCAATTTCATCATAATTGGTTGGACTGTAAAGCTATAATTTACCTTCGTTTTTCAAAATTGTCTTTCTAAAATGATAAAAGTGCAAATACTTTTCAATACATATGTCGATCAATTTTGTTAAAAATAAAATATCTTTTATGTATATTACTTAATAAAATATCTTTTCAAAAATAAACTTCAAATAAATAATTACAAAAATTGAAAATAATAAAAATATCATATCGTTGATTTTATCAAAAATAAACACACCTTCCTTCCTGTGAATAAAATATCTTTTCTGTCAAAAAGTTCGTCAAATATATGGACATGCGGTTTTCACCAATGAATTCAACTCCAAAAAAGAAGAGCTTCAGACGTCGGTACGCAAATTTGCGCTATCTTGCACCAAAACATTCAAGAAGAATGGTCTTCGCATTTCCAGACGGCTGAATTTGCGAATTTAATTCTTCAGTCATTCAAGAAGGATGATGTGTTCGTACCAGTCTTCGTACCATTCAAAAAATTGAGTGGTACGAAGACTGTGATTAAGGAAATTCTTACGTGACTGAGAGCAGAAACTGTGAAACATTTTTTTCTTCTTGCATTCCCTAAATTTAAATATTTTGAAAATTTAAATATTACTCTGAAATTTAACAAATATTTTATTCATTTCATATAATTAATAGTACAACACACTTATATTATCTGTCATACTTGAATGAATTTTGGGTTTCAAATTATTATAATGAGTTACATCCTATTAAATAAACTCTTGACGTCTGTTAACTGGATTTTTCGGAAGGTATTCAGGAATAAAGGAAGTCTGAAAAAGGATTCAGATTACATAGAAATAGGTATTTGAAATCAATTTTTCGTTTACCTGTAATGTCTGTAAAGATTGCAGTTTTTCGTGAATAAAATACCCTTAGCTATTAATCCAATAAAAGTGAGAATCTGGTAATCAATTATAGAGTGTGGCAATTATTCCTCTTGATTGTGTAATTTCCCTTGATTTGCCTTGAAGTGAATGACATTTCTATTCCTACCCTAAACGTTAAAGCTTGTCAAAAAAAAATTTATTAGACATTTTCTACTTATCTTTAATCGACAATACAATGTTTTTAGCGCCACCGGTTTTGAGCGAGGGAATTAAATATATTTTAAAAATTATGGCGGGAGTGTCAAATATAGGGCCAATTGAATTATATTTTCCAAAAAAAAAGAATATGCAACAATGGAATTTTCTTACAAAACTAAGCTGGTGTCTTAGTTTTGTAAGAAAATTCCCAAAGATTGCCAATATATTAATATAATATTACTTTTCGTCTTAAAACTAGTCATATAATCACTTAATAATCAAATTTTATCAACAGCTATATTGTTACCACAAATATTAATTATTTATTATTTTTATTTGAATAGCAATAAATTTTTAAAGTACTTACATTGCATACTGTTATATATTTGTATAACATTTATTTGTTGCAAATTGTACATGCAGAGGGTAATGTTGTGTATTCTCTACACAACAAATACAATTACAAAATATATTGAGTTCTATATTATTTTTTAAAATATATATTTTGTATATTTTACATCTTTATAGTAAATATATAATGTTTAATATAAAAATAAAGTGGTCTTATTTTATTTAAATAAAACAAAATATATAATGTTTAATAAGACCACTTTATTTTTATATTAAACTTTATATATTTACTAATAAAGTGGTCTTATTTTATTTTGTTTTATTTAAATAAAACAAAATATATAATGTTTAATAAGACCACTTTATTTTTATATTAAACTTTATATATTTACTATAAGCATGTAAAATATACAAAACATATATTTTTAAAAATAATATAGAACATCCATTACCCTCTGCACGTGCAATTTGCAACAAATAAATGTTATGCAAATATATAACAGTATGCAATGTAAGTACATTGCAAATTTATTGCTATTCAAATAAAAATAATAAATCAAATAAGTATAGCAAGAGTCAAAGAAATACATCTCCAAATGTCACTATTAAGTAAACAGATACATTTGTAATTGCGTGCATAAACATAACAACATTAGGAATAACTATTTTTTTCATTTAAATAATCACAAATTGTATTTTTCAGAGTATTTCCTACTTTTAAGTTATTATTATCATTACCTTATTTTTGTTTATTACGAAATTTTTGTTTACGCACGTTTCCCTCACCTTTTTTAATGTACATTTTTTTGTTTATTATATGTGGAAATATTTTACAATATATACTAGTATGTTATTCCTTAATTAGATATGTGTGTACATGATTATGTATGTACAGGAAAATGCTAAACGATCTAAGAATTTATTTGAAATTGTTATGGACTGCTAGTGCCGAATTTACTGTGGTCCGCAGTGCTTTCCAGAACGTACCCGAGTGTTCAACATTGGCATAAAGAAGTCAATTTTTGAAATAAAATCAACTAATTTGATATAACAAACCTATGCATTTTATTGTGAGAAGTAGTTTTGGAATAGATTACTTAACCTTTTGTGTTGTTTTAGCCTGAAAACAGCAGGTTGATTTGTGAACTGAATATTTTTCCCACTGCGCACACATTACAAAACAAAACCTTATTTGTACTCCTTGATTTGTTTTTCAAATATTTTTTTATATAAAGATTCCTATTATTGAAAAAGTTTACTTTAATTTTGCATGTTATAATTATTATTATGATTATTCCCACTTGTTACTTCGATTCGTTTATTAATAAATTTAAGAAATCTATTTTTTCTATTATTTAGGAAAAGAGAAAGTATTGATATTTTATTAATGAAAATTATGTAAATGTATCGAGTTAAGATTGGTTTGCCTTTTATTTTCTCATGTGTTTAAAACAGTGTTCTTTATATCTGGACTACCAGACTTACCAGACAGGTAAGTTTCGTTGTAAAAGTTTTTTAGGTCACGAGTAAAACAACTAAATTTACTTGGATTAATTTATTATAAACTTACCTTTACTCATTCCTTCCTGGGATACCTTACCACAAATCGTACAAATCGACAACATCTCAGAATAATATAAAAGAATAAAATGTTCGGCTTTCACAGCGATTTGTTTGCCCAAAGTCGCACCGTTTCAAGATCGGGAGGTTAAGTGAGAGACAGTCGTGTGAGTGATCCACACCAACTCATTTTAAATAGAAAATGCTACCTACGATAATGAAGCAAGACACAATACAAAAAAACACATAAACAATAACATAAACACAATACAAAATTACAAAAGTAACCGCTAAATACCAGTTTTACTTTGCATAGACGGTAATACGTCACAATCACAATAACATAAATGTCGACACCACAGTATTAAGAGAAAATTTTACAAGTACAGATAAAAGTGATAATATAAAACAGAGTAAGTCTTTATTTTCATAAACAGGGTTTACAAGAATAAAATTTCGAAATAAAATACTTTACACTCCAACTATAACATAAAGCTAAACCACACAACACTACACTAATGATTAAATAAAAAGGCTTATAACTTCTTTTATTTGCTTTAATTGTTTTAAATATACTAAGAAACTAGTTTCGATTCATCAGGATCATCTTCAGTCTTAATAGTCGTAGTTTAAAATGTCGTGTATCATGACATTTTAAAATGTTCGTTTTGTTCTTCAGTCTTAATAGTCGATGTATAAAAATCTTAGAAGACGGATTGAATAATTGAATTTGAAAATCATAGGATAAAATAATTATCACAGTTGAAGAAAAGTTGAAAGGACAAAACGAACAGTTTAAAATGTCGTGTATAATGATATTATACATTATTTTACCCTATGATCTTCAACTTCAATTATTCAACCCGTCTTCTAAGAATTTTATGCATCGACTATTAACACTGAAGATGATCCCGATGGATCGAAACTAGTTTCTTAGTATATTTAAAACAATTAAAGCAAATAAAAGAAGTTATAAGCCTTTTTATTCAACTACCATATTTGCAAGATGTAACACCCAAATATACTAATGATTAGTTGTAACAACATTAATTTGTTGTAAGCTCACATTAACGATTAAGTACTTATTAAGTGAATTGAGACATGTTGTTGTGGGCTCTAAAACGCTTGCTAAGGGAGCACTCAAAAGATATTTTTTAAAAGTTAATGAATAGTACGTTTTCAACGTGTGGCAAGAAAATTCCCAAGGCTTGCAGAAATATTAATCTAAAATTAATATTTAATATGAAATATAATAGCCACTATTTTATTAAATGAGTAAAAATTGTATATTTATTTATTTATTTGTCCATAGGACGGTTTTTTAAACGTCACATAGGGTTGTTGATATTTGTAGGATATAGAGATTAAAGTACGAGGAATCTATTGAGATAGGTCTCGACTTTCACTAAATACGATTTATTTTTTTATGAGCGTTTGAAAATCGGCAAAAATTACGGAAATTTAATGTGACAGATCGAAATCGGAACAGTTTGATTGAATTTTTGCTCATCAAGAAATGTTTTTTCGTGTCGTTACTTATTAGAAAAGAATTGTTTTGGTCAGATGCTTTGGATGTCTATTCTTTAAAAACACGTCAATAAAAATTGATGATAATACAAGTTAAAACGCAATAATAAATTGTCAACATGGGTTACTTATTAAACAACAATCGTCTGTTATTTAAAAACACGTTAATATAACGATAAATTAAATATAACAACATTGCTTGATGAGTAAAGCTCGGTCTGTTGGGTATTTATTCTATACTGTAAAGATATATTTTAGCAACAAAAAAGTATTAAAAACACGTTAATAAAGGTTCTATTGGAAGGAATCAGTGTAGAAATGTTGGTATAATAGAAAATAAATATTCATAAGGACAAAAAGAAAAAAAAATGCGGGTAGATTAATGTTGGAATATGAGTTGCCAAACTAATCGCTAAAACTACATAAAAAGGATTCTTTTGTTAAATTTAGATAGGATTCGGTTTAAGGCGGTATTTGAGAAAAATGCGTTTAAATGCAACCATTAAACTTCCTATGCAAACAGGATGGGGTAGCCACAGATTAGCTCTTTTGTAGTACATCCTAGAACAAAATGTTTCAAACAAAAGTTGTAACATCCATACAGGGAATTCAGTTTATCGAGAACGTTACCAAATTTCAGTGGTATATCACTTGTATA
>JAWQRJ010005336.1:0-10321 GCA_033557515.1 Diorygopyx duplodentatus
GTGAAAATAGTGAAAGGACAACGTCTACGATGGCTGGGGCACATAGAAAGAATGGGAAAGGAGAGAGCCGTGAGGGCGATCCTGGAGAGCGCAATGGGATGAAGAAGGAGACGAAGGAGGCCAAGATCACGATGGATGGACGAGGTGGAAGACGACATGAGGGAGTGTGGAATTGCGGACTGGAGGAAGAAAGCTGCAAACAGGGAAGCGTGGAGGAGGAAGATTCAACAAGCCATGGGCCTGCTAGACCTGCAGAGCTGATTTTTATTATTTTATTACCTTTGGACTAGGTGTATAACGTAAACATACTTTCAAAATAACCACGATACTCGGCATTTGTCGTTGTCCCCCTGAAGGGTTGGCCAAAGCTTTTAAGCACCATCCCATTCCGTCTTCTTCACCCCAATCAGCCACAGCATCTTCGCTTTTCATAATCTCATACAGCTGTTTGTATTCCTACCTCTCTCTTTAATTTTTTAGGGTACCATTCCCCCTTTACACCTGCTGTGTATTTTACAATATTATGAAAAGTAGGTCCCGGGGGATTTTTCCGAAACTTTGAAAATTTGTAGTTTACGTGAACTTGGTCAAAAGTTCTGATTGCGCCAACTTGATTCATAGAACCGTTTGTGCGATCGGTGCCGTCAAAAGTAAAAAAAGAATAGGCGGAATATCCGTTAATATTCACTCGGATTTCGAAACCAAAATAGGAATTGTTGAACAACACTTAAGCGAAAAGGCGAGGAAATGCTACGGAATATGTCCTGATTGTCGACAACAATTAATAAACCTCTTCCACAACTTAAAAGTTAGATGGGAACAGAGCCGCAAAACTACGGGGATGTTTTTAGCTAAAAATAACTATTGGCTAGATAAAGCAATAATAACAATGGTGCGTACTTCTAACTTTAATTTCACAATCATTTTTAAAAGAATATTCTCCGAAGTAACGATCCAATTGTACCGGAAACAGCAGGATCACCAACCAGGCTGACCCTTAAGTGAAATACCAGGCCTTCTTCCCCACTGTACTGTTGACCGAGAAGATTGTTCGCACCGCCATTACGTCACGAAACCACAAATTTAATCCGCGCTGAACGAGATTACATTGAGAGCCAAATTTCATTGCTTGTTCAAGAGAAAAAAATAGTAATTGGGTACCAGATGGTTTTCACAATTGTAACGAACCCTGGCTGGGGTGCACCAGTTGGTGTTAACAAAAATTAAATTTAAATGTTATTTAAAACAAAAGAACCCCATGGAGGCGTTAACTAAATTATAAGAAATGAAGCACAAAAGTAATTTTAACAAAGAGTATATTAATAGAAAAAGCCCTGACAAAACATCCTAACTATAAACTTATTCATTTTGCTACAAAAGGGAAACCAAGTCAAAGATATTGAAACTCCCAATTTGGCTTATCGACACTTGCCTTGATAAAAAAAAATTGTGTGCGTGGTGCGCACGAGACAGTAAAAGTAGCAGCCCGAAAAGGAAATTATATTCATGTAAATATATAAGAAGATTTTAGACAACAGTTATGACTAATTGTCGATCGCCCAAAACAAAAAGTATCGAGAAAGTTTTGCTCGTAAAACATGTAGACAAGATAACTTGCAAGATGTGTTCAACCGCCTTCTCGTTTATTCGGATCCTTATATTTCAAGCTTGAGGAAAATGAAGCCTAAACGAAGTGCAAGTTTGTCAGCAGAAACACTGCGATTGTTATTGCCTCATGATTCTGAGTAGTTCGGCTGCTTTTGAAATGTGTATCTGGTAAAAATGTAATTAACCCTCGAAAACTCTAATCAGTCTATGTAGATTAGTCCAAATCGCCTGCAAAATCGTATGTATTCTAATTTTTTGACAAATCGAATGCATTTTTTGTGAACGTACCAACCATTTTGAATTTCGCAATTTCTATTCCAAAATTCAAAACCAGCAACCTCAACTACGTATAAATTTTAAATTTTGGTGAAGACTGATGCATTTTTCGCGAACGTAATAGCCATTTTGGATTCGCCATTTTGAATCCCGCAATTCTGATGCCAAGCTCGGAACCAGCGATCTAAAAAACGTTTGTATTCTAAATTTTGGTGAAAACGGATGCATTTTTCGCGAACATAGTCGCCATTTTGGATCCGCCATTTTGAATTTCGCAATTCTAATAGCAAAAGTCGAAACCAGCGTACCAACAGTGTGCTGGCAGACTGCTCGAGCAATTAGAGATTGATAAACTAAAACGGAACAACAAGGAACTCCTTAATGAGCAGATCAACTTTGAAAACCAGCCGCTTTATTCTATTCTTTTTTAACATTTTTTGTTCCCTCTAGAGCATCTGTCGTTTACACTTATTTTATTTAGTTTTTATTTGTTTTGTTTTCATATTACTGTTTTATTACTTTATTTTATTATATTTTACTTCTATAACGTTAAATTCATTTGTCATTTTTGAAATGTGTGACGTATGATTCTTGAAATTCTCGTCGACCTTCGATATTTATAACCTGTTATTCAGTATTTTTCCTTTTGGAGAACCACATTTGTACAAGATTTTAAAGTGTTCGTAACGTTCCCCTATTTATTATTTTCTGTTTTCTGTGTTAATTGTTTTTGCCAAATGTATCCAGCAACTTCCTTTTTATACTGTCAACTGAGATGTACTACAAATGACTGTTAGTTTTGCTTTTTTGGTCTCTGTTTTGGTTTCTCTGTACCTAAAATGTATCATTTTCCGATTATTTAAGGTTTTTCGAGCTCTTACTGTAAAAGCGATCCTTTGACAATACATTCATTTGGTGTAAATTGGGTTGCCTACCAATTAGTTATCAATTATGAGGTTTTGTGTAGCTTAAGTTGGTTGATTTCATATTTAGGGTGAAAAATTAATGCAGTTATCATTTGGAAGTCGAGTTATCAAGATATTCACATGCTTAGTTCTACACAACGTTGACATGTCCTTACTGTGTTATAAAATGGCAATTAATATGTACTCAAATGTTGTTGCAAAAGCAATCCTTTGACAATACATTCATTTGGTGTAAATTGCGTTGCCTACCAATTAATTATCAATTTTGACGTTTGTGTAAATTATTTTATAAGTCATGGGAAAGCAACCGGGGCAATACGAAAAGCTGAACCAGTCACGAATTACGAGAACATTGTCACTGTGGTTTTAGCTTATTTTCATGCTAATCCAAACACCTCACTTCGTGCCGCCGTAGCTGATTTGGACATATCACGTTGCTAATGCATAAGGTTTTAAGGAAAAACGGATTTCATACTTTTAAATTTTCACCAACTCTATAATGCATCAAGAAGGCCCAGGCAAAAGGCGAGAATTCTGCGAGATGGTTTTAGTCCCCCTACAAGAGGAACCAAGATTTTTGGAAAGAATTATTTGGGCGGACGAAGCGAAATTTTCTACAGAGGGGATATTTAATCGTCGAAATTTGCACTTTCGAGCAGACCAAACCCTCATGTGACGCACGATCGGAACTTTGAAAATAAATTTAGTTTCAACGTATTTTATTTGTTGTATAACAAACCAATGTCGGTATTTTATTTACGACGTCATTTTAAATGGGGCAAGATATTTAGAAATCCTAAGAACCGTGGTGGTAGACTTTTTGGAGACATTAACATTAGATGAACTACAATCGTGTTGGTATTAATAAATAATTTCCAAGACAGATGGTTTCGTAGATTGGGTCCATGGAACTGGCCTGCAAGGTCGCCAGACTTCACTCCGATAGATTTTTATCTATGGGAGTCAAAAGCTCTGCGCATTCTACCCCGGTGAACACCCTAGAAGAATTGGAAAATCGAGTTCTAGGCATTAGAACCGATTCAAATTCGAAATGCAAGTGTATAGAGATTTTCTTTAGTAATTTATCTTAATTAGTAATTTATGTCTCGGTTAATGAAGTATGAGCATTATCGCATAAATCTAATTATGAAAATTCGCAACCGGTTTGTTTTTCAGATGTGGGATCTTTGTTTTATGATTGGATAGATAATACTGAGTTTATTGTTTGTTTTAAAGGCATTAAAGGGGTTATGTTGTATGTTTCAGAATATTTTTTGATTTTAAAGTAATACTATAACCATAAGGTAAAGGTTTAGACATGTTTGTGGTAGCAGAGGTGGTTGTATCGGTATGATAAGTGGAATTTATGTTCGGGTTATATATGGGGTTACATCTTATAAGCTATTTAAATCGAATATATGTTTTAACTTTTTCTTTCGTGCTTCAGGAGTCAGGGGGTATTTAAATTGCGGTATATAAAGGATGAGAAAACGGTAGTACCGTGGAAGAAAATTGGTCCAATTATACGCCTTCTCGATATAGCAACACAAGCGCCAATTTTGACTGGATGCAATTCCGCTTCATGTGCAATATGGGGATTTTCTGTATTCCAAGATCTGCAATTCTTGCTATTAACGTAGCCAGATAAATTAAATGAAACCTCGTCAGTGAAAAATGTTAGATCTAAAAAATCTAACATGTTTTTCTTCAAATTTTCATTAAACCAATGAAAATATGCCATTCTCTGATGATAATAAGGAGGAATTTTTTTTGTCGAATAACAGTGACCTTGTACGAATGCACCTGAAGATTTTTATGCAATGCTTTGTGGCAAGTACCCACCAACGGCCCTGCAAAAATATAGTTAAGTATATATCAATTAGGCCAAATAATGTTCAGTTTAGAAATTTTATGTTCAGCCGAAGGTTTCGTTTAACCACCGCCCAACCGAGCATTATAAAATCGGCCCTTAATCTTAAAAGATACAGATTAAAATCGTTTACACTCACCTGAATTCCCGAAATTACACCTTAAACGAATAACAAAAAAAATTACCCCAAAATTAATGTAATAAAATTATTCCTCACCACGCAATTTTTTCAACTCAGCATGTAGTGAAGGTCACAGTTAATGTCTAGTAAACGCAAGCACGATGAAAATTACAAAAATATGTAATAAACTAGAAAATGAGCGAACGCTAGAGGTTTTACAAAACTTCTAGTTCTCAAACGAGTTCAGAACTAATTGGTTAGACATGGCACAGGTAATATATTTTCCCTGTCTAAATCTAAATTGTTCAGGACTAAGTAGATTCTTCAATTCAAAATATACCAGGAGTATATTTTTTAATATTAAGATTTTCGCCCTTCTTATAAATAGGGAGTACAGAAGCACATATAAAAACGTCTGGAAAATAACTTGCTGCAATACAGTGATTAAAAAGTTTTGTCGTTGGAGCAATTATGATGTCTTTCACTTTTTTAACCTTGATGTATTCAGGTCATAAAGATCCGTACATTTTCTGGACTTAATAGCATTAAAAGCTGATCGCACCTCCACTTGTGGGTGACCTGAGGAAGAGAAGTATCCATTTTATACCCATTTTATTATTGGTTAAGCATTAAGTTACGGAGCCCGAGATGCGCAGAGTTGCCACCATTATGATATCAGTCGTTGTTATTCGGTAAACCATGAAATATTGAAGGAACTGTTCTTATGTGTAGTAGGTCCCCTTTCGGGAAAGGCAATCAAAGCAGACGTATTTAAGTAATTTAAGAAAAAATACATTCTTTGCCCAATATCAAGATAAGCATTCGGAATAAAGAAAAAATCTAAGGAACTGATCTGTATGTAAAATCTATGTCAAAAAAGAGATAATATCGGAGCTATAACACTTTATTAAAAATTTGTAGAAAAATTTCAACCTACATTAATAATATGTTTGAATTTATTTCATTTTAATACAATGTATAGTAGGAAAACAGAAATGAAATGCGAAAAAATTGAATATACACTTTTTACCACTTTATTATTGATAATATATACCTATACTCAATGTATAAAATTGTAAATAAAGTGAAGAAGAAAAATTGAAGGTTCATTTGTTCTGGATGTTACTGCATTTATTTTGTATTAATTGTTTTGTTTATCACTTTTGACGTACACTGAAACAAGATGACATGGATTTCCATTTTTTTCTGACTTTATTCAATGAACTGGTACTGTGGAATTTGAAATACAGAAGCGGAAAATGCGTAATGGCCTCTACCAAGCTAAATTTCGACCTACGATGGAACGATGTCGAACTGCAAATTACCGTTGTAAATATTTATACGCACATGTACGCGAGGGTTCGCGTATAGGCTTGTCCTGCGAATTCCTGTGTCGGTCTCCAAAGACCTGCAAATGTGGCGGTAAATTATTTACCTCACATTCCAGCACGGTTTCGATCAGATCGTTCACGAAGAATTTCAATGACTAAGAGATGAATAAAATTTGTAATTAATGCATCTTTATTTAGGATCAACTATTATTATAGGACTTAGAATTTTGATTTATAAATAATTCTATAAACCCTTTCATGAACCAGGTGTTTTAACTAGCTCTTAAAATGTAACCAGGACTACACTAAGGCTACATCATAATTATCTGTCGAACAGTTCTCTGAAGCCGTTCCTTATGGCTTATTACGCAAGATCATGTTAACGATACTCAACGGCAGATAAAATAGAGAAATCGATTCAAAAGTTGGCTGCTTATATCTTCTTTGAGAATTGAAACAAAAGGTAGAAAGTTGCAAGATAGGAAAATAATTTTAAATTAAATATTAATAGTAATTATTAAGCCTAGAAAAGCTCGGTGAACTAGGAATTTAATCTTTATTAATTTTTAGCGCCTCATTAGTGCATACTTTTAGCACATGTACACTGACGCAAACACTGTAATCCACTGTACTCAAACACAAGTCCGCGCGGAGATTGGAGTACCAGGTACTACAAGATTAGCTCGTTTAATAGTATTAGATGTTAAATATAATTATAAAAGAATATCACAATTTGCGATAGCCGAGCGATATGCTTTGAATGTTATAATACACGGAAACATTACAATCCCATATTATGTTAAAGCTAAACGACGCTAAAACTAAATTACTTTTAATTGGTGCAAATTATTGGGTTGGCAAGCGTTTATAGTATATTCACGTGACGCAATCTATTTATTCCTGCCATATTATACGAATTTTACGCAAATGCCCCATTTGGTAACAGTGTAACATTTTCCGATGAATTGTCGAGTTTATAAGAAACACAATATAACCCCATATTTCTTTTTTTAAGTCAAAGTCTCTTCGAATATCAACAAACTAACAGAATATAAAAGAGAATGGACTTCTTTCACCTCGCCAACCTCACAATTTTGCAGATACGCGAAGTAGGAAGTACTCAACCGTTCCCCTTTGGCGACATTCTTTTATCAACCAATAAGTAGGTGAAACAAAAAGGACAAAGCCGCAACGGCAGGAGCGCGGGTCGACTTTGTCTTTTATCGACAAAAACAACAGGGCGCGCTCTCCCGAGAGCGGTGAGGGCGAGGGTAGCGCAACCCCTAACCCCAGGCCCACTGCCCGACAGGCAAAGGTGTATCGAGTGGTGCTCAGGCACCGGAGAAAGAGGGTAAGGTCGCGACGGGTAAATACCGGTCACTGGATTCGCAAAGTGGCTGTAAAAAGTGGTCGGATGCTTGTTGGAGAGGGCGGCCCTTATACGGTAACCCTTTTTGCATCGCCCACTAAAGAGGTGTCTTCTCTATCTTGGCCACTATTCAAATTAAATGTGTAGGGGAAGAGAACGGATGTCCTCTTGATCGGGGTTGAGAAGGTCCCGCATTGTAATGATTCTCTTTAGGAGATGATAGTTTGTTGCACTGGAGGTTTGTTGCACTGGAGGTATGTATTGAAAAGCGTGCGAGAGGTACGCATGCATGTGTTCTCGGTCTGTGTGTCAATTAAACCGGTAAAAACGTAATATTTTCTCGTGATTTTTGCACTGATTGACGTGATTGAGTGTGTAGTTTCGTATAGTGTAAATTACTCTTGTATTAACCCATGCCTAGTATATTAAACAGATCATAATTGCGATTATTTTTCGTGAAATTCTGAGTGCAAGACCTTGGAGACCTTGGAGATCGCGTGGGGTGAGTTTGACCGGTCTGATAGGCTTGCGGCGAAGCAGACGGCCGACGCGGGCCGAGACACGCGGACTCCGTTCCTTTCCGTTGCCCACTTACCACTGTTTTGTCTATTTAAAGTCGCCACAACGGGCACTGTAGGCGCGAAGCGAGTGTCCCCGATTTTCCTACCTTAATAAATATATGTTTGTGTTTTTGCCTTTGTAGCGCCTTGCCCTGTATTGTCCCCTAATTGTAATTCGAACGCATACACAGAACATCAATATGTCTTCTAATGCCATTGACAGAGTTACTGATTTAGAGCGTAAGTTTGAAAAAGCATTCAACGACTTTAACACTCGGCTACAAACTGCGATACATACCACCACTACTCCATCTCAGCTTACTGACATTGAAAAAGATTTTCATGACTTCACGGATTTATTCAAATCTACAATGATGGACGTAAAAACAATGTTTGGGGCTGTTAACGCGCGCCTGGATGACTTGGAGGCGTACTCTCGTAGGAACTGCCTCCTTTTTCATGGAGTGTCCGAAGAGAAAAATGAGAATACCTTACATTTGGTGGAGAAGGTCTATAGCGACCTGAATATTCGCGAGCCCTTTAACGTCAATATGATCGATCGCTCACATCGGATCGGCAAGCCGATGCCGGGGAAGAAACGACCAATTATAGTTAAATTCACCTCATACGCCTTTAGGGATATGGTTTGGAAACATAAGCGCAATCTGAGATCTTCCGGACACATGATCTCTGAGTCACTAACCCGCACCAGATTGCAGCTATATCGGACAGCAAAAGAAATCTTCGGTCCCAGAAACTGCTGGACCAAGGATGGTCGTATCTTTGTGCAGTGTCCGGACGGAGAACGTCGTTCCTTCAAATCTGTCCCCGAACTTTCGAAATATGAAGTGGATTCCGCCGAAGGGCCACGGGCGAAGACAATGGATGAAGCTTGTGGTACTTCCAGACCGGGAGTCGTAACCAGAAGTCGCGTTCCGGCACAAGTGAATCATTAATCTTTTGTTCTATCTATACCATAGTAGATCATTAATCTTCAGGTTTTTGATAACCTTCAATAACATTGTATGTGTTCAGTTATCTGATTTATAAGTTAATTTTGTAATGGGGCTTACAGTCGGGCTTTTCATTGTTACTGTTTTTTTTTCTCTTTCGTGAACTTTAACTCATTTTACATTAATTTTTATGGATATCAGCTGCAGCACCACCCCTACATCCTCCAACTCTACAACCCACTCCTCTAGTCCCCTTCAGTCCTTTCAACAATCTTATTCTTTTTATAATACCGTTTCAAACGGCGCGGATACCTATGACTTATCCAATTCATTTTTTAACACATCTTATTCAGAAAGCTGGTTTGAAAACAGTTCGCTTATCTCATCACATGACTTAACCAACGAACTTCTTACGGTTGAGGCTGACCTGCTCACTTTGATGGATGATGACTCTGATGTGCCCAATCGCGGTGGTTCTGTCAGTCAGTCCTCGGTGCGGGGGAGCGACGGGGGGGATGATTGTGTTGTCGATGTTGCAAAATTTCCAGATGGCATTGCGATCTGTCATATCAATGCACAGAGTTTACATGCACATTTTGATGATTTCCTTGTGACGTATGGTTCTGGTGAGTTTCATGCAATACTGGTGGGAGAAACTTGGTTGAGAGATCATGATCAGTGTGCGCTCGTCTCCTTACCGGGATACAATTTATACAGAGCCGATAGACTGTACTCGCGCGGGGGTGGAGTCGCCATTTTTTTGCGCGAGGATGTGCGTAGCGTCGTTATCGAGCGGTCTGATGGTCAAAATCGGGATACTGAATATCTGTTACTCGAACTTCGTTTACCGGCGTGCAAGATGTTGCTGGGAGTTTATTATTGTCCCCCTCAGGTTAATTATTTCGATACTTTCGAAGCCAGCCTAGCCAATAATATAATTAATTATGAACATGTGGTAATTATGGGCGACTTCAATACTTGTTTACTGAAAGAAGATGGCCGCCGCGATCAACTTATGTATATCATTTCTTCATTAAATCTCAACGTTTTATCTTTGAGGCCGACTCACCATGCAGGTAATTCAAACACACTACTTGATCTCATGTTTACTTCATTGCCTAGTCGGGTTTTGACTCACGGCCAGTTATTAGCTCCACAGTTTTCCAATCATGACATGGTGTACTTGGCTTACCAGGTACGCTGTCCTAAAAGAACTAAACGTCGCATACGATACAGAGATTTCAAAAATATGAACGTTGATACACTGATTCGCGATGCATGCGCTCTAGATTGGTTGCCGCTCTATC
>JAWQRJ010005337.1:0-10320 GCA_033557515.1 Diorygopyx duplodentatus
TTTGTGGAAATTATCGATTTTACAAATTGTTTTTTCGATTGTGTGAGGTTTTCCGACTTTGCAGAATTTGTGGATTTTTTTTTTCGATTTTGTCAATTTCATGGATTTGACAATTTTACAGTTTTGTTTCCCAATTTTGTTGGTTTTGACGACTTCGCGGTTTCATCGTTTTTTTTTGGTCGGTTTTGTCCATTTTCATTTAGTTTTTGGCACCTTCTTTCCAATTTTGAAATTTTTTTTCTCGATTTTGATATATTTTTTTCCATCTTTGTCGACCTTATCGATTTTACAAATTGTTCGTTGGATTGTGTAAAGTTTGCCAACTTTGCGGAATTTGTGGATTTTTTTTTTCGATTTTGTCAATTTCATGGATTCGGCAATTTTACAAGTTTTTTCCGATTTTGTTCATTTTGACGACTTCGCGGTTTTATAAATTTTATGGATTTTGTTACTTTAAATTTTTCTTTCCGATTTTGCAAAGATTTTTTCCGATTTTTACCGGTTTGGTGATTTTGTTGTTTTTTTTTGTCGTCGATTTTACATTTTTTTTTTTGTGTGGAATTTGTCGTTTTATGGGCGACTTTGTCTATTTTCCAATTTTTTATTTTGTGCAACTTTTTTTATTTTTGTGGATTTAATTATTTCGAGTAAGTGGAATTTATCAATTTTACAAATTCTTTTCGATTTTGTAAAATTTGTGCACTCTACCCTTTTAGTTTTTTTAATTTTCTGTTTTTTTTTTCAATTTTCCCAATTTTATCCACATGGCGATTTTGTAAATTTTCGATATTACCGTTTTATGTTTTTGTGAATTTTCGATATTACTGTTTTGCCTTCTTGTGGATATTTTATATTATGTATTTAACCGTTTTATGCGATTATGTCGAAATTATCGATTTTACACATTCCTTTTTCCAGTTTGTAAAGTTGTCGATTTTTGAATTTGCCGAATTTTTCGATTTTATAGTTTTTTTCTCGTTTTATAGTTTTTCTCAATGCTCTTGTTTCTTTTATTTTAAATTTTATTGATTCGCCTTTTTCGATTTTGCAAATTATTAAACAGTTTTTTTTTGCCGATTGTATTTCTCATAAAACAGTTTTTTGAATTATGTTTATTGATTTTACAAATTCTATTTTTTTGTGGTACGTGTGGATTTTTTTAATTCGTGGATTTTTATCAATTATGTACTTGACGATTATCATATTTATCATATTTATAACATATTTTTTGCTATTATTTTTTTGCTCGTGAATTTTTTTTCCGTTTCGCAGTTGCGATTTTTTGAATTTATGGATTTTGCGGACTTTTCAATTTTTATGAATTTGACGACTTTTACAGTTTGGTGATTTGCCTTTTTTTGTCGGTGATTTTACCGTTTTTGTGGAATATCTCGATTTGTTCAGAGTCTAGCGATTTGACAACTATCGATTTCATTGGGTTTTCTTGTTCGATTTTTTCTATTTTCCACAGAACCAACGATGTTGATTTTGTGGATTTAATTTTTGCGGGTTCTTTTCCCAATTTTGTACAGTTTTTTACCATTTTTTTTTTTCAATTTTACTGAAATTGTCGATTTTACAAATTGTTTGTTCAATTGTGCAAAGTTTGTCGTCAACTTTGCGGAATTTGTGGATTTTTCGATTTTGACAATTTCATGGATTTGTTGATTTTACAGTTTTTTTTCGATTTTGTTCATATTATCGACTTGGCGAGTTTATAAATTTTATGGATTTTATTAATTTAGATTTTTCTTTTCGATTGTGCAAAGATTTGCTATTTTTTGAATTTACGGATTTTACCGATTTTTCCAATTTTGTCTATTTTATGAATCTGGCGATTGTACATACAGTTTTTCCGATTTTACTTTTATGCGAATTGGGCTAATTTGGCCATTTTATTTACCAGTTTGGTGATTTCGTTATTTTTTTCGTCGTCGATTTTACAATTTATTTGTGGAATTTGTCGTTTTTTTTGTAGACTCTCTTTTTGTCTATTTTCCAATTTTTGTGCAACTTTTTTTATTTTTGTGGATTTAATTTATTTCGATTTTGTTGAATTTATCCATTTTACGAATTATATCCGATTTTGTAAAATTTGTGCACTTTGCCATTTTTTTTTTTTAATTTTCGTTTTTTTTTTCAATTTTGCCCATTTTATCTACTTAGCCATTTTGTTAATTTTGTGAATTTTCGTTATTACCATTTTATTAACGTTATTTCCATATTTTTGTTATTATTTTTTGGCTCGTGTTTTTTTTTCGGTTTTGCAGGGTTACGATTTTTTTAAATATATAGATTTTGCAGACTTCACTTTTTGTGAATTTTGTGACTTTGGCCAATTTATGGTTTGTGATTTTGTCTTTTTTGTCGTTAATTTTACCATTTTTGTGGTATTTCCCGATTTGTCCAATTTAGTCTCAAATCACTAGACTGGACTTCAACTGTCGTTTTTTTTTGTCGATTTTGTCTGTTTCCCACAGAACCAACGATTTTGTATTTTTTTTTCGATTTTGATTTTATTTTTTGAATTTTGATTTTTTTTTTATTTTGTCGAAATTATCGATTTTACAAATTGTTTGTTCGATTGTGTAACGTTTGTCGACTTTGAGGAATTTGTAGATTTTTCGATTTTGTCAATTTCATGAATTTGACGATTTTACAGTGTTTTTTTTTTCTCGATTTTGTTCATATTATCGACTTGACAATTTTATAAATTTTATAGATTTTGTTAATTTAGATTTTTCTTTTCGATTTTTCAAAGATTTCCGATTTTGTGAATTTATGGATTTTGTCGACATTTCCGATTACGTCAATTGTATGGATCTGGGGATTTTATAGTTTTTCGAATTTGCCTTTTTTTGAATTGGACTGCTTTGACCATTTTTTATTTATAGCTTTTTTGTCGTCAATATTACCATTTTTGTGGAATTTGTCGATTTGTTCGGACAACGGCAACTATCGATTTCATCGTTTTTTTATCGATTTTGTCTATATTCCAGATTTTACCAGGTATTTATAAATAATTAATTAATTATTTTTAATATTTTTTATATAATTACTTTAATTATATTTATACAACCCATATTTATAATAAATTAATTTCACGATTTTGCAACGATTTGCGATTTTTTGAATTTATGGATTTTGCCGACATTTCCGATTACGTCACTTTTATGGATCTGGGGATTTTATAGTTTTTCGAATTGGGCTAATTTGGCCATTTTATTTATCGGTTTGATTTTGTCGTCGATATTACGATTTTTGTGGAATTTGTCGATTTGTCCGGGCAACTATCGATTTCATCGTTTTTTTGTCTATTTTCCAGATTTTACCAGATTAATTATATTTACGTAATTAATTTAATTATATTTATACAACCTATATCTATAATTTAATTTCACTAGTAAAAGCAGGGTCGAAAACCTGAATGATCACGATGCGCATATAAAGGTGTATTTTAGTGCATTAGATCATTTGTGTGCATAATTAAAAATAATTAATAAAATCAGGGGTTTAAAAAAAAATTTGTTCCCTGGTTTTCTTCAATTTTTGATGAGGAAGCACAAATAAAAAGCAACCCCCTGCCTTTTTTGCATTTTGCTTTATACAAACAAAAGCATTCATATTTCGAGACAATGATAATTAACCGAGGTTTAAAAAAATTTGAAATATCTGTAACCACAGTTTGAAGTTTAGTTTTCCAATATTTTGCATCTGGAATAATAATAATAAATTATTTTACAAATTAATTTTTGGTTATTTGAGTATTAATCCCCCTACCCGTCCAACCATAAGAATCCGATAGTAAAAAAGCAACAACAAAAAACAAGAGAAAATTGGCAACACTGTTGAAACGTTCGAAAACTGGGAGCCAAGCCTCGCTCACACGCAGGGATTTTTGTCGTACAGCCTCGGGTGCCGCGTTGGCGGGAAAAATCAACCACCAGCGCACTAGATCACTCCCACTAGCCCAACCAGCCTCCTCTGATCAACTTGCCCATCCGCAGAGGACTGGAAAACGTCCTACGCAGTCCTCGAAGTGTATGTATCGTGTCCTGTACCGTTTATTTTCTGTTCGTCTCTATCTCTCTGGTACATTCATAGCTTGTTTGTTTGTGTTTTTTCATAGTTCATGCTTAAAATTTAACGAATGCGCTTTTTTGAATATAAAAAGTTCTCCCGTTTTCTTTCAAGGCCATGCGAGCGCGAGCGGCAGGGAACGTTGCGACAGCATGCCCAGCAGGACTCGGACGAGCAGCGAAGGGGGCTCTCATAACATGTGCGTCAACATCATCGTGCAGAATCGTGGTTGTCTTCAACGACCCCAATCGTACTGCCATCAGTTCTCGCCGTCGGGAAGTCCCATAACTCCCCCTTCGGCGACGGGGTCCACCGATTCGACGGGGTCCTCGAACAGCGTGGACGAGTGCGATAACTGGGTGCACGACGAACTCCACCGGTCGGCTTATACCCATTCGTTAACGCCGGACGAACCGATCGTCGAAGAAGACAACTGCGACGACTTTTTCATCTGCGAACGTCTGATCAAACCCCGGCTGAACTCGGAAGGTGGCTACGTCGATATGAGTCCGGGGAACAGGCACATAACTTCCCCCACCACCAGCTTGTCGAGCATAACGTCCGGCACACCTTCGACGGACTATAAATTTCACGAATTCAACATTGACAAGCCGCTTCATGTTTTGCGGGCGGACGAAGACGACTTAAGACCCGAACGGACAAAGTCGGTCGGCTCTACCGATTCGAAAATCAAACTGGCGAGGGAGCGAGCGTTCAGCTGCGGGGCTAAGACGAAGAAATTCCCCGAAAGACTGTTCCAACCGCACCCGCACAACCCAAAATCAAACTCTGCCCCTCTGTTGCAGTCGCACGGTGATCCAAAAAGCGACTTGATGCTTTTGGATTTCTCCTCCAACTCTTACCTACCGAAAAATAAAAGTTCGTCTGGGTACGTCCCGATGAAACCGGGCGTCATACCAGATTTAAACCATAACCACGATAAGAGGAGACCGCAGCAATCCTCCACCGATTCCTTATTGGTTAGAGGGAACAGTCGGACGACCATCATAAAGGGACACGAAATAAGAAGTTCGAATCAACAAGATTACGTCGATATGCGACCGGGGACGTCCCCAAAGGTGACAACGATGGCCCCCACAGGTTACATGATGATGGATTTAGGTAAAAACAAAAAAGAAAATGCCTCGAAACGGTATAATTCATCGCCTCTAAGTCGATCGCCGATTTCACCTTCGACAGCAAGCGACTACATGGACATGAACTACAACAAGAACAACAAAATCGAATCGTCGATTTCTCCAAACCTCTTCGAAGGGTCGTCTCCCAATTCGATCGAATTCATCGACAGCGAACCGAAAGAGACCAACGACGGCTACGTCGAAATGACACCGGGCAAGGGGATATCGCACCAGCGGCAACCCAGCATCGAGTCGACCAACGAAACCGACTACGCGAACATGTCCTTCGTTAAAACCGACGCCAAAAAATCCTCCCAACCCATACAGATCCAAACGAGACCGTCGCAGCCTTCCTACCACTTCTGGGGCAAAAAGGAAACCCCGCCGAGCAAAATGCAGCTGAACCTCTCGATAAACACCAACTATTCGAGCCTGCCGAGAAGACCGCGAACCGATTCGCGGGACTCCTCCAGTTCTTCCGTAACGACCCCTTCTAGCTCCTCCACTCTCTTCCCCTTAAGTCTAAACAGTCCCGTAACCTTAAACAACCAAGAAAGCGACTACACGGTAATGGATTATAACCCAAATTCGACGAGAACACCCGATTTGACAAATACATCAACCGTAGCCTCCGACACATCGAACATGACCTCAAATTTTTCGACGTCCCGAGAGGAAAGCGACTACACCCTGATGACGCCGCCGGAGAAATGCTTTCGGCCCATCGACAGCGATTCGCCAAAGGACGATAAATCGAGACCGTCGTCGACGTCGACATTAGTGGCGTCGAGGCCGTCTTCGGTAAACAGCGAGCAGCTGCTGTACGCGAGCCTGGAGTTGAAGAACAACGACGAGGACGGGAGTCGGAGTCCGCGGACGGTGAAGGAGGCAGCCGCGGAGCCGGTGCCGACCGGTTTTCAGTACGCCAAGATTGATTTCGTGAAGAGCGGCGAAGGGTTCGGCGTGGTCGGGCATCCGGCGATGGTGAACAACGCTAAAGTAAAGCATTGAGGTTAATTGATCGGTTGACTAAACGGTTCGTTTGACGTTAGTTTTTTTGCCTATTTATTTTACGTTAATTATTTTTCTCGATGGTTGATTAGGTACGGTTAAAATGTGGAATGTAAATATATATGTAGGATCGCTATAAATATATGAATATAACATATATGCGGAGAACGTAAATAGGCCGAGTGAATGGAATAACGTAAGAATTGAAGGATGAAACGGTTACATATTTAAAATTACACTGGTACCGTGGGGTTTGAACATCATTTTTCACATTGCAAATAATGGAAACTACATTCGAAAGGTAACCCCCGTTTGGCTATAAATGAAAAACATGCATAGAAAAAATATTTTATTATATATGCACATCTTAAAACTTTTCACCCCACAACATTTTCATCACAAAAAGTGTTCCAGGTTTCAAAAATGTTCAAAAAAATTGTTTTAATTTTTGTTACATTTCCCAAAATTTTCGATGTAATTTTTTTTATCTTTTGAAGAGTATGTTGAAAAATGATGAAAATTTTTCATGCAAGCCATTTCTTCAGAAGGGGATAAGAATTTAAAAAAAAATCTTTTTTCCCAAAATTTTCAAAATTTTTGAGAAATTTCAAAAAGTTCAAAATTTCGACAAATTTCAAGAAATAATTATTAATTATTAATTTTTGAAACCTAGAAAAATTAACAAAAGAATTAACAGCGTAATCAAATACATTTTATTATATACATCTTAAAACTGAAAATTTTTAAAGTTTTGAAAAATTCTGAAACAATAAAATAAAAAAAAAGATTTTTTTTAAACATTGAGCATTTTCAAAATGTCGACAAATTTTAAAAAAAATCATTTTACTTTAACTACAGGTTTTGACGTGTTTTTTTTTGACATGTTGAAAATTCATTTTGAAGTTTTGAAAGATTTTTAAATAATTAAAAAAATTTAAGCTGAAAATTTTGATTTTAAAAAAAGGAATATATTTTACTGTATGCATACACCTTGAAACTACAGCTTTCACTATTTTTCAACATACTCTTCAAAAGATAAAAAAAGATTTTTTCAAACATCGAAAAGTGTGGGAATTTTCAAAAAATTTTGAGTGGAAAATGTTGATAATTTTCAAAATTTTAAAAATATGTGTGCTTTATTATGTGCATCTTAAAACTAAGCTTCTTCATGTGAGTGGAGAATTTTCAAAATTTTGGCTAATTTCAAGAAATAAAGAAAGTTTTTTTAACATTTTTGAAACCTGGGAAAATTTTAAACGCTTCGACAATTTTAAAAAATTCTTAATTTCTAAATTTTTTTTGAAACTTGAGAATTTTGAAAATGTCAACTAATTTCAAAAAATAAAAAAATCATACATTTTATTAAAACTACAGCTTTTCATTTTTTTGTGGTTTTTGAAATTTTGAAAATTCTCGAATTTTGAAAGTTTTGAAATTTTTACCGAAAATTTTGTTTTTCAAAATTTCAAACAATCAAGTACATTTTATTATATCTTAAAACTATAGCTTTTTACTCTTTTTCAACATTTTTTCATTTATCGAAAATTTTCAAAATTTCGACAAATTAAAAAAACATGTTTGGGAAAACCAACTGATAAGTTAGTTCTGATGATGTGGCCTGTAATGAGCGGCGAAACGTCAACGGAGTTTCTTCACCGACGCGGCGATCACTGGAAAGCCAAAAATTATGAACACTGGCCGCGAAAGCCTGTTTAATTTTTAGAAAATTTTTGAAACCTGAATTTTTTTTTAATTTTCAAAATTAAAACAAACTAATGTACTCTATTATATACATCTTAAATCTAAGCAAGCCACTTCATGTGAGTGGAGTTTTTCTCAAATCCCTAAAATTTTCAAAATTATAGAGAAATTTCAATAAGCTCAACCTTTGAAAAATTTTGGATTTTTTTTTTGTTGAAACTAAAGATTTTGATTTTCAAAGTATCAAAATATCGAGTATATTTTCTTATAGAGAGGAATTATATACACCTTAAAACTACAGCTTTTCACTATTTTTCAACATACTCTTCAAAAGATAAACAAAAAGATTTTTCTTCCATCGAAAATTTGAGAATTTTCAAAATTTCAAGCAATTTTAAAAATCGAATATATTTTATTATGTACACTATTTTTCGACGTACTGTTACGGTTTTTTTCATCATACGTCGAAAATTTTAGGAATTTTCAAAATTTCAACAAATTTAAAAAATAAAATAACATTAAACGTTGATATTTTTTGGCTTTCCGGTGATCGCCGCGTCTGTGAAGAAACTCCGTAGACGTTTCTTCACAGACGGATCACCGGAAAGCAAAAAAAATAACATTGTTTTTTGAGAATTTTCAAAATTAAAAAAAAGATGTATACTTTATTATATGTATATAATAAAAAAAAAACAAAGCAAGCCACTTCGTCATGAGATGAAAATTTTAAAAAAACAATTTTGTTTCCAAATTCAAAACATTTTCAAAATTATAGAGAAATTTCAGAAAGTTTCAATTTTGAGTTTTGAACATTTTGGGAATTTTCAAAATTTCGACTGATTTCAAAAAATAAAAAAGATATTTTTTTTGACAATGTGAAACCTGGAAAACGTTAAGAATTTTAAAAATTTCGCCAACTTTATAAATTTCAAAAATTCGGAAATTATCAAAATTTGAGAATTTTCAAAATTTCTAAAACTAAAAAAATATTGAAAAGCTGTAGTTTTGATAAACTATGATTTTTTGAAACTAATCGTCATATTGAAAATTCTCAACATTTTCAAGTTTTAAAAAAAAAATTAATTTTATCATCCTAAAATTTTTCAAAACATTCAAAATTTTTAATTTTAAGATGTATATAAAATGTATTTGATGTTTTGAAATTTTTAAAATTGTCGAAATTTTTAAGGTTTCCAGGTATTTTCCAGGTTTCAAAAAAAAATGTTTTCTTAATTTTTTGATGTACATTTTATTATATACATACATTTTTTGATGTACATTTTATTATACGCATCTTAAATCTAAAAATTTGGAAAGTTTTGAAAAATTTCAAAAAATCACATCTATTATAATACTACAGTTTTCGATTTTTCCAGTTTTTGAAGTTTTGAAAATTTCAAAAAGATTTTAAAAAAAATTGATTTTCAAAATATGGAATATATTTTATTATACACCTTATAACTACAGCTTTTCACTATTTTTCAATGTACTCTTCGTATATCGAAAGTTTTGGGAATTTTCAAAATTTCGACAAATTTAAAAAAATTAACTTTTTTTTGAAAATTTTGAATATTTCCAAAATTTAAAAAAAGGTATACTTTATTACATACATCTGAAAACGAAGCTTCTTCATGTGAGTGAAGAGATGAAAATGTAAAAAAAACATTTTTCCCCAAATTCCCAAAATTATAGAGAAATTTCAAAAAGTTTAAATATTTTTTGCAACATTTAGAGAATTTTCAAAATTTCGACCAATTTCAGAAAATGAAAAAACTTTTCATTTTAATCAAAAAATCAAATACATTCTATTGATTGTATCATCTTAAAACTAAAAATTTTGAAAGTTGTGAAAAATTTGAAGACGGTAAAATAACAATTTTTTTTGCATTATTGAAAATTTTCAAAATGTCGACAAATTTTTAACAAAATACGTTTTATTAAAACTACAACTTTTGATATTTTTTTTGTTTCAAAATTTTGAAAATTCTCAAATTTTGGAAGATTTGGATTTTCAAAATTTTGAAAATCGTTCATTTATTGTTCATTATATACACTTTAAAATTACAGCTTTTCACTATTTTCCTTGTCTTAAAAAAAAAAAATTCTTCATAGATCGAAAATTTTAAGAAAATCAAAACTTGCCACTTCTGTGAAGTGAAGAGACCAAAATTTAAAAAAAAATCAATTTTGTTCCCAAATTCCCAACATTTTCAAAATTATAGAGAAATTTAAAAAACTTTTAATACTTTTAAAAAACTTTTAAAGAATTTTTTGAAACATTTTGAGAATTTTAAAAATTCTCGTTGATTTTCCAATATTTAAAAATTTCAAATAAATTGTCTTTTGAAAAGTTTCGGGGCGTTCGAATTCCGATGTACCACTGTAATTC
>JAWQRJ010005338.1:0-10319 GCA_033557515.1 Diorygopyx duplodentatus
GCTGAACGCGATTAGCTACTACAAACAAAATGGATTATTCAATGGACCATCCTATATGTTCTCCGTCCTACACATTTCACGAATAACTAACTAATAACTGCGCTAGGAGGTACTTAATCTCGAATGACGAATGAAGTTCAAGTTTATGCATTTATAATCTACATTACTTTGAGACAATCATGATGAAAAGGGCACCACAACAAGGTCAACAGAAATCATTGTTTCATCGTATCATATCATCTTAGCTTCTCCCCGAGCTAAATGACGTCTTATTTTCGAAATTATTAATTTTCGAATTAAGATTAATTTTCTTTTTTTAATTTGTTTAGAAAGCAGTAAAGCTTTCTAAAATCAGCAAAAGAAAACTATGAAACATTCTTTTCCGTACATAGATATGCGCATATATTAATAAATATTCCGGGCAATAGCAATTCAGTATACTTACAGTTTGTTATAAAATTAATAGGTGTATTGAAATTTCAGAAATAATAAGGAATAGGAGACAGAGCAAAATGTAGAAAAGAAAAACAGCTGCTGAAAGTGATGTAGAAATTAAAAACCGTGTAGTCTTCAAAATCTGGTGCAACCTTTCTCCAATCGCCGGTTGGCGGCTCTACCAACTAAGCTATCCGGGACTCCAAACACCGCTCGTTAGAAACCACGTTTCTACATTCATGTTTATTCTTTAAATTACGTCATGTGTCCGACGCCCATACGTCAGTATGCTAACGTTCAAGTCACCGTTGAAATAAGGATGGAAACTGGATTAGGACGCACTCCGTGATGTTATTACTCCTTCTAATTCCCTGCGGATTATAGCTCCCTGCTTACGACGGTTTTTTGGTCCAATTTCTGAGAGGAGTCAGTTCTCTGAGTTCTTTACGTTTTGTTGATTAGCTATAGGAGTTTACTTGTTGTTGGTTCATCTGTTATTTGGGGCCATGTCTTTCTATCTTTTCAGGGCGCACTATCGTAGGAAAAAATGTAAAAATTTTGGCAATACCAAAAAAGATAACAGAAATGATATAGCCTCTAGATGTGTTTGGTTTTAGCTTATGGAGAAAAATTGCTAAACATTTTTCCGATGCAAATCGTAATTCCGATTCATAATTAGAAGTATGAATTATGACATAGATTTACACCAAAGGTAAAAAAAAATCAATACTCTACGCCAAGATTATTCAATGTTTTCAAATATTCTTGGTATAAAAGCGGATATCTTGATAAAAGGAATCCCCTATTTGAAAATCCAGTTAGGTTTGTTTTCAAAACTTCGCTGGTTTCAGTTATGTTTGAAAACTACTTTGTTTTCAATATTTCTATGATGACCATCATTATTGTAATAATTATCTTCCATAACCGATAGATGATAGAGGACATGTTTTCCAATATATTACATCAGTAATTCATGGGACAATTTTCGTATCTTTAACAGTTTTCGAGATCATGTGGTCAAATCGTCGTGGAATACATCATACATAATATACGATTTTGTTTATCTATATCAAATATTTTCATGAAACATTAAACAATATAACCCGATAATAAAAATATTAAAAAGTATTTTTTATTTCTTTTTGGGGACGTTCTCTCAATATTAAGGGTTAAAACACAAACAGAGAAACATGATTAATATTTGATTATACGACATTCAAGAGTTATGAATACAAAAATTTGAGACTTTTCATGTATTTACACCAAAACGCTTTTTAACACTAGATCTAGATCCCGAAAAGCAGCAATTGAGCCACTAAAAAATATGCATCGTTTTTATCTCAAACCATATAAACCTACTGAGTTTCATTAAAATCTGAATTTTCGGGTTACCTGTATTCTCTTGTAAGTCTGATAAGGATTAAGCAACGCTATGAAAAAACTATATGAACTTGTCTAATTAATACTTCTACTTTTCTTTAGCATCTATTAGAACTGGACGAAACTCTTAGTTAAAATATTTGTACAGTCGATTATTAATTATAATCATGACGAACGTCCTGTTTAAATCAAACATTGTTAAATTGATTTATTGGGGCTACTGCTCTAACGCTGTTTACTTTTCAGCGTTTCGAGGTGCTACGCTCATCGGGATTTATCTAAATAGTGAATTGATAGATAGGAGTACTACACAACAACATATAATAAAATAACCCATTTTCCATTCCTACTTTGCCTGATATAAAATATGGGAATTAACTGAAAGTAATTGAAGAGCTCACTGGAATTTGGATAAATCCTCCAAATTTTTTCCTCAAAATGTTAGTTTCCCTAACATTTAGTCCTAGACGAAGTTTGTAGATGTTAGAGATTGTGTATTATATCGTGCATAATATTCTTGTTTAATACTGTACAATTTTATTTCCTAGTTTTAAGAATTCATGTTGAACACTTTGCAAAATTAATATGCGAAATTGCAAATGATCACACAATTGCAAGTCATCATAAAATTGGTACTAAATCGAAGTTTTAACCAATGTCCTTTGTAAACCTCTAATTTTTCCAATAAGTGGCAGAAAAGCAACCCAGAACGAACCCTGTACGACAGAATAGATATTAATAAACAACGAATTTATTTATGAAACAACGAATTTATACAGGGTCCGGCACGATGAGCGTTCGTTAAAAAGATATGGAGAGTAAGGTAAATTAGAACATTGAAAGTTTATGGTTGGTTTTTGGGTACGACAGTCTTAACTAAAATATGTTCAACTTTTGATCACTTCCGGTTATACCGGAAGTGGTACGCAACTTGCTTATTTCTAATGGAACATTCTGTATTTTATTGCATTTTTGAATTCTGTGTTAAAATTTAAAGCAACTTTGTGTTACGTTCGCTATACTGAATATTAACAGTTCCTGAGATATGTCGGTTTTCACAAAAAAAGTGACAGTTACACTGCTCTTTTGAATGACGTGTAAAACAATAAGTACTGCAAATAAAGGAAATTTATTTGGCCACGTTAAAGAGATGGCAAACCTTTATTGGAAAGTTTGTTGAATTTTTTTAAATATTTTACATGGCGTTGAAAATATTTATTTAAATACGTATTTTTTGTAATGAATACCTTATTATTTCTATACATTTTTTAACTCTTCTAAACAAATGATATTAACTTTCTGTAGAGTATCCTATACCTAAAATGCTTTGTTATTGGGATAAATCAGTTTAAAGAAAATGTATCAAAATAAGCAATTTTAATTAATAATTCTAAATTTAAAACGACTTAAAAGAACAAAACATATTTTAAATATAACAAATAAACACAAGTAGAAATTCAACTGATCACATCTTGTTACTGGTAACGTTAAATAATTGATTTCGCAATCAGTACTCAAATGCGATCTATAAACAGGTTTGACTTATTTGCAAACAAGTCAAACCCATTTATAGGTCACTGATTGTGAAATCAATTATTTAACGTTAAATTCCCCAACATATGCAAAATGCGATAAAAGAATTGTAGTAGCTAAGGAATCTCTGTTTATACAATTGGCACAGCCGAATTCTTGGATATTCGTTGCATCTTCACGAGAATATTTGCATATTAACTGTAAAGTTGACAACAAAGCAATAACAGTTGCATTAAGTGGCAACTGGAATTTTGCACATAAATTCTAATTGTACAGCATATACTAAATCTGTTTCTTTAACAACGCGTAATATCTTTAATAATTGCATATATGTAGTATATGTGCAGAAAGAAAATTTGTCCTTAGAGGTTAACACAAATCTTTGAGATCAAGAAAACCATTATACATATACGTAATACAAAAGAAAAAATATCTGCTTCTTGTGTAAATGCCGCAAATTTATGTTTTACGTTAATGTAATGGATACTAGAAGATAATGTGCTGTATCACATGTGTAGCACTCCACACAACAGTTAATCTATGTTAGGTACCCAAAGGTTCTCAAATTCCATACTCTGCACCTGTGCACAAGGAAGTAAGGAAGCGTGTTTGATGGCATGCATTTAGTTAATAGAAACGATTAAGCAAACAAATGCACAGAAGGTTTACACATGTTTATGCAGGCAAAATTGTCAAAACACACGACATGTTGAAATTATAGCATATTATGCCATAAAAAAACCTTCACAAACTGAAGTTTCTTTGATGTGACATATTTAATACTATTCTACTAAACAAAGGAATATGTATAACAACGTATATACCGATGAATATTGTAGCTGTTAAATAAATATTTAACCCACCCTACATACGTGGTGCACATTTTACAATTGATACTATAATGATAAAACGGTGATGTATCCCAATACAAACAAAGAATAATGGAACGTTTCATTAGTAAATGTTTGATATATAATGACATTAACAATTAATAAATAAATTACGTATAGTTGGGAGTATCCATTCCTTATCGATTTTCATATCGCATGTAATGCTCTGTATGCGACACACCACTGCGGTTTTCATTCAATATTACCGAACATTGCTATCATTGCGAATTGTTCTTCAAACACTATGCGCTGTAGACGGTTTGTTAATTTATTTATTTTATATGTTAGTTGCCCAAGTTTCCCAACTTACCTACTCTGCACCTAAGGAAAGAAGGAACCATACATTTTGTAGTAGGAAATATTAGGCAATTTTCTTCGATTTGACATCTTTTATTCTATTCTACCAAGCAAAGGAATATGGATAGCGACGTAGATTCTGACTAATATTGCAGCTGTTAAATTAATATTTAATTAGATTTTGCGATTGATACTACAATGATAAAATGGTGATGATACTAGAATGATTATATATATTAGAATATTTATATCCCAACATAAATAAAGGTTAATGAAACGTTTCATCTGTAAATGTTTGATATATAATGATCATTAACAAGTCATAAATAAATGGCATGTAGTTGCGGATATCCACTCTTTATTGATTTTCATATCCCATGCTCCGACCTCTCAAATTGATGTTCAAACAATATGTGCTGTAGAACGTTTGTTAATTTATTTCTTTTCGCATTGCTAGCGTCCGTTAAGTTAAAAATATGTTACCTAATATTTTATAAATTCCTAATATGCAACCCCAGAAACTCAACCTTTTTTTTGCGTAACATAATTAGAAAATCAGTCTTAGAAATGATATGATAGCTTTGAAATAATCATTGAACTTCCTGGTCTACTAATTAGTAGCCCCACGGAACTTACATATAGAAAATTTTACTCAGAGAAATTAAGGCTGCATTAAAATTATTTAATTCAGTAATCTTTTAGCACATACGCAGAAAAAAATTGCTACCTTTTTAAGACTTCTATTGAGGGTTTTAATGTCATTTTTCCTATTCCATTTTCTCTTTTCTGTTCTATTTAATTTATGTTCTCCTTTCCTTGATGCTCTATAATTTCCTGCGCACTTTTAACTCAAAACAACTATGGTCATTAACTTAAACTTTTGTGGTTCTTTAGTTCCCAGGCTTTTAATTAGTATTCTAGTGCTTTGTGTTTTGTTTTTCTTTCTTGGAAATTAAGAGATATACCTCTAGTAACACCTTCTCTGCGTGAAAAATCGAATTTTATAAAGTTCTAAATGAATACTCATTTGTGGAAGATTTTTCAACATGGTCCAATATCCATAGAAAATGTCGCATATGGGCTAGGTCTAATAAAATAAAATTTACAAGAAGAATGGGACAAGGCATTAAAAAATCGGTTTTAGTGAATTCACATAGTTAAGCTATAATAAAATCAAATTAATATTCTACAAGTACTTTTTTATTTCCCTTTCACATGTTTCGACGCAATGTCTCCCATTGTTAAAGGTAAATGAAAATAATACCAAAATTTTCATGGTGCTGTAAACCATCTCCTAGATGGACTTCAGACTTCTTGATATTCATCCAATACATTCAGCAGCGGAGAAATTATAAGGTCAATCTGCTCAGTCATTAGAGTACTTTTTGCTTGTGTGTGCAAATTTCCATTTTTCTAAAGATTCTATTAAATTTTTATTTATTTAATTTTTCCTAAAATTATAAAAATAAAATGTTATTGTGAAACGTTATTTGATGATTGTGTTCAATTAGGTGTTTTCCGAAGTTTAACTTGTCTGTTTATTAGTTTCTGTTAGAAATGCAGGCAGTTTCTCGAATTTCGAGTTATTTTAAACTGATAGGGCTCTTCAGTTTATTTTGTAATAACTACAAAGAAACGGTCTTATTAATTATAATGTATTTAAGGATTCCTAAGACATTATTTAACAATGTACTTTTAAGTGCCATGCAAGAAACTGATTTTTTTTCAAAAAGACGAAAAAAACAGGATACTGTGATAGAGATAGCTGTGTTTGAAATTTTTTTCCATGAATTTTGATGGGCTTAATTTTTTCAGTTTTTCTAACATAATTGAAAAAAAATCACTTAATTTGACGAAGGGTTTGAGTTTTTTCCAATTTTGGGAGTCAAAACATCCACTAGGAGAGGGGAAACACGATGGATATTCTACTCTACGTCATTCAAGAGTATGTATAAAAAATTAAGCTTTATAAAATGTTCAACTGCTAAAAAATGTCCTACACCCCGAAAACCACCGATTGGGGCGCTAAAAAATATGCAACGTTCTTATCTCAAAGAGCTCTATAAATGTACCGAGTTTCATTAAAATTTGATTGTCCGGGTTGGATGCATCCCCTGTGATTCCAGTAGGAGATTCTTAGTATATGAGATAGTAAGTTATTTTATGACATTAGCAAACATGAAATATTATGTCATTAGCAAGCCTTGGAGGTAAATCTAACGGTTTAAAACGTTTTATTGTTTTTTTCCGTTTGAATCAGTTGCTAGTTTAGTTTATTAGGTTGTTGTTTCACATTGTCACTATATTTTATGCCGCACTTTTGTATTTTTCTTCGCACTAATCCCACGTTTAGGTCTCGATTTATAATTTCACTTCACACATACCGTTTTGAGATACCTCTACGATGTCAATTTTGAAATTACTTGTTTTGACCCATAACTCAATACCACGTGTTCAAACTGGTTTCAAGTTTATTCTGTAGAGTAACAAACTGTGATGGAGCATTATCCCTTTCCTTCATTTTTTTTGGTTAACTTTGCTTGCTTAAACTCTGCGTACTTGCTCGATCATTCCATGTTTGCTTCTAAAACCAAACTGTTGATTTTGGATAAGTTTTTCTTGGTCCAGATTGGTTTTAATCTTTTGAGAAATATCTTCTGAAGTATCTTTAATATCAGTGACCATAGGCTAATTGCCTCAAGTAACCTTTTTGCTGTTTTTTTCTGGTTTGGAAAGCATTGCTATCGTTCGAATCTTTTCTTAATTCCTTTTAGAGACAGTCCTTGTAATTTTTTCAGCAATCAAGTTAAATCCTAAAAGACCCTCATGACTCTCATGACTTCTCGCATCTTCATCAAATGGTACCTTACTCCTTTTGATGAATGGACCCTACTCATTTGGAGTAGTATATCGAAACTTTTTAAATTTTTTCTTCTATATCTAGTGATGAATCTCTTTCAAATAATTGAAATACTTTCAGTAGGCGCTTTGCCTTTTGTAGGCAATCTATCCCTTTTCATAGGTTTCCACAGAGTGTAACCGGTTTTTAATGTTTTTTGCAGCCATCAGGACTGCCATATCGATTTCCTGTACGGATTTTAGATCCGCAAATTAATTAAATAGCTTTTGATGGTGCACGAACCGTAAATCCGCTAAAATTTGTTACAATTGACTGCGTAGAAAATGTAAAAGCTTCATTGTGAACCAAAATTAAAATATATTAAAGTGAATATCTATGTTTGGGGCCACTTTATTGTGTTACCTACGCTTTTAGTCTTACATTAAAGAAACAGAAGGGCAAGAGGTAATCAGTAAAACCTTCACATTTTCAGTGTATGAGCAACAGCGTAGAAGGGCCTGTCTTGTAATTTTGACAGTTCAATACGATTTGAATTTCAACATGTATATACACAAACACTTTTTTGTGATGCGATATACTTAGAAAACTGTTTTGTATATTTTTTTACAGATACTGTATGTACACGTGTAGTGATAACAAATTATTGCTAGTTCTGTTAATGTGCTTACTTACTGCAGTAAAAAGTAAAATTAGCATAAAAGTCACTTAATCATCATGGCTTTTCGTTGGTTTCTTTTGAGCATGAAAGGACAAAGCACCATCGAATGGAGAACCCCAAGGATATTTGATTTTACAGTACCCAGGGTAAAGTTTGTTGGAGTGGGGATATATTGTATATCTGTGTGTGTTAGATATTATTTATGCAATTAATTAGTAGTTCTAGGTTGATGAGTATGCAGTGAATTAAAAAGGTACCTAAGAAAAAGTCTCATATTTAAAATTAAATTACCAAATGTAGGTGTTATATATAAGCGGATGTTCAAGAGTCGATTATAAAAGGACAATAAAGCAATCCATTTTAAAATATTTTACAAATATGTTTGTAATTTTATAAAAGGGCAGATGAAAATGTAGATGTAGAAAGCAATAATTCGTCATTTGAGTGCTTTTAAATATGAATCTTTGGTTAAAATAACATACTTTGAACAAGAAAGGTCAATGATACGAGTAGAAAATTATACTCCTGACACGTTATGCAGACGTCATGTCTTTTCACGATGAAAACGTTTCAAATTTTTATTACACAATTTTTTACATTATGCCCAACAATGTTTATAACCAAACTTTGGGGAAATGTTTTCTTGCTATACACCTTCTATACACCATTCTTTGCTGTATCTACCCCCTACGAGAAAGGGTGAGGTGAGGTAAAACTGGATTATCAAAATGTTGTATTTTTAATTTCCTATCTTATTTACGGTTTAATATTAACATAATATTGAATAGTTGGCTCTGAAACATTTTATTCCTTGTTTGTCACGCTTCCTAAAATATAGGTTCCCAGTAGAAATAACAATAAGTTTAGTAATTATAAGCCACTCGTTTTCCATTTTGAATATCTCTACGTTTTCAAAACAGTTAAACCTGTACAATGAAAACCCTGTCGCCATATTAGGTACCTTGCCAGATACAGGACCGGTTTGAGCACTAACACTTGTTGGTCTGTTGCAGCAAACGTACCCCCCACGAAATTTCCAGTCAATATAAAGCGTTGTTGGGACGTAGGCGCATTGCATTGTGAGGAATAAACTCATTTGAATGTAGTGTAATGTGGTTGTGTCGCGTTTAGCGTAGTGAGTGGATACTTATTTTTTATGTCGTTGATTGGAGCAATTAATAAAAAACGTGGTTTTATCTCATTTATAGTTTTAAAATGGATGTGTCCAAAAAGAGGTCAGTAACAAACTAAGAGGAGAAGAGCTCGAGTGGTAAGTGTTAGGGATAATAAGTCTTAGTGTACAGGGTTGGGTGCACTATGAAATAGCTGGTGCAGATTAATTTTTCATTTATAAATACTTTGAAAAGTTCTTCGTTGTACTAGAAACTCTAATAGAAGGTAAATTATTGACAAATTCAATGTACTCATTACATGAAATATGTAAATGACTGGCAACGGTTGCTGGTGCATATTCTCGTTGAAAAATAGTATCAAACAATTCTTAGAAATAATTGTTCACTATTACTTCGTTTCAAATACAATACAATACAATTCGATGTAATTATTTAGAGATTTAACTATTTACTACAATTTCCTAGTATGTGTGACAGTAATTCAAGTTTTCCACTTAATTTTTGTTTCTGCTCCTTTACGATACGCCATATACTAATGATAACATAAATAATGAAAAGCTTTGCTACTCTTTGTTCTAGCTATCCTAGCTCTGTTTCACTAGTTTCAGCCGCGAGCATCTTCAGGAATAATAAGGCGAATACATGCAAAGGTTTTTTTTAATTTATATAATCGATTACTTACGTCATAAAGGGTGAAAAAGTCCACATTTCACAAATAATGTTTAAAGGTTTCGCAAACTTACAAAGTATTATTAAAATTATTAAAAGCTGTTAAAAACTACAAACTTATAATATGGGGTAAAAACTAGTTTTATTGGGTATAGGAAATGTATCTCAGAAAAAAATGTACTTTCTTGTCAATTTTGAGCTTCTAGAAATGGTTGTGGTAAAGAACATAGATGGAATGGGTTTAATTTTTGTCATGTGTCTGGAGTTAGAGATAGCCAAAATCAATAAATGTCTCTTAGAACTGTATAAAATTTTTATGTTTATTTTTAACTTTGTAAAAGCAGTTATGTTAACTAAACTTACCAGATATTTGAATTGTTGTTAATTAGTAATATATAACAATGTGTAAACCTGTCTGAATTTTGTGTAAAGGATGTATGTACTGGCCGAATATAATATTACAT
>JAWQRJ010005339.1:0-10319 GCA_033557515.1 Diorygopyx duplodentatus
ATTGCAGAAAATGAAATGTTAAATGCAATAGTCAATTTGTAAAAATAACTCACTATTACTCGGGTGATCATGTATTGACAACAACTTTTAAACCTGAAATCTAAAAATTTAATCCTGAAAAAGTCTAAGAAGGCTAGGATTCGTATTAAGTTGCATAAGCGTCTAGAGGAAATGGGACATCCTGTATATGTGAAAATACTTCTTGAAGAGAGAAAGACTGAAACCATGCAGCTTTTTTTTGAAATTTTTTTTCCTAAAATGATTAGAACTGGTAGATGTGTGGACCACAAACTATATCTGACACACGGACGGACGGACGGACCAAAGGCCAAAAATGGTACCATTAGTCTTAAAATAGCATAATTCGTCAAGATATATCAAAATCTCAGCGTCAAAATTTTGGATCGAATGCATTACTTTCTCTTTATATGAGAGAAAGTAAAAAAATTGAATAAATTCAATATCTTCATATTTTGTCAAATGTCAACGAAATACGTCAATTTTAGATTCTGAAATGACATCCTGCACCGTAAAAATTTCATTCCTAAAGTCAATCCCCCTCGTGTGACAGTTGCAACCCCCAAATTTTTAAATTGGAAGTAGGGTTTTGTGATACCTAATTTGAAAGGTATTTTCATTTTCTATTTTAAATTCGAAACTTCTGACATTCATATACCGTCTAACTTCTTGGACGAAACATTTGTTGACCCATTCAGTAAAGATATCAGTGGCTTTTTTTCACTTTCTCTTTGACATTATCTGTTATAACATCAATTTAGCTGATTATTTAGGAAGCAATTTCTTGAAAATTCAAGAAAACTTTTTCTTAATGTGTACTTGCTTGTACTACTCTTGGTCAAAAGAAATGTTTATACAACCAATAAAAGGAGGTCACGCAACATATGACCTATTGAGAACTAATTAGCAGTAAATTAAAGGTTACGTTATCAGTTATAATCTTGCTAATTCTGATGCAATACGTCGGCAACGCGGCAATCGAAATGTCAAGCATTTCGATGATGAAAGGATAGGTTAAATCAGAAAGCTACATGCTGGTCAAAAATAATAGACCAGCAAAGGTGACCCAAAAAAAAACGAATTTGTAATCCAACTTGCTATGCGGAGGGAAATTTAAATTTTATTTTTAGTTACAAAATGTTTTTGTTTCACCTGAAGTTTAATTTTCAGCTGAAACAACTTATCCCAGTTGTATTTTTAAGTGGTCACAACATTTTTACAACAGTATTTACACTGAAACTTAACTGGGATATAACATCGGCATTCGAATGCAGTAAAAAGCACTATAAAAGCCCGACGACTTATTTAAAATGCACACATAAGGCGACAACTGTTGGATGCATAAAAATCGAAAATACTTTAAAGTCGTGGTCGTACAGCGCTTAACCTCTTAACGCGACATAATTATTTGTACGACAAAAATACCACCACGGTCGCCGCACTGGCGCAGGTTCTTATTCTCTCGCGGGTAATCAGTTTAACTATGCAACGTTACATTTATGGCTTCTTTATTTTATGGACTGCAGTTATGACAAAAATTATGTAACCAGTTAGGCGGCGACGAGATGCCGCGTGACGTAGTAAAATTTAATTGGCTGTCATCTCTGAGAAATGATTTTCATTTATCGGCAACGTACAGAAATGTCTCTAATCAGTGGCTAATAGATAGCGTCATTGCTGCATACATTCTAGCAATATTCACACAACTTTAAAAACTACTATTGCTGCTTTTATATATTAGAATTTATTTCTACACATACGAGCTAATCAGAATTTTTTGTTACTCTTAACGGTTTACCATTTTTCTCATCAAATTATTGGTGGAATACCCTCTAACTTTCGCTCATTGCAATAAATCTTCTAAGATATACAAACGAAGCTTTGACCACTTGGTAGTGAAGATGGATTAGAATCACTGATTATAAACTTACAATAGAATATAGGAAACCCGGAAATTAAGATTTTAATTAAACTCTTCTGAGATTCATTGAGATAACTTGTGGATTTGATGGTACACCGCCCCATCATTTACCAACTTTCAATTCGTTCGTATACTAATTAGAGCATTAGATCCATCAAGAATATTAATGCTTAATCTGGCGCTATAAAAACTCATCACAAAACACCATAAGGCGTCAATCTTCGGATCCAATTAAGCAGCCGTATCAAAATCACCATCTCTATATCTGTCGCAACTTTCTCTCGCTAGGAACATTAGCATAAATTAAAACTGGTCTGTCCAAAGTGGAGTGGCGTGTTAATAGTAATTCAATTACCAGTCGGGGAACGGTTATCTTCGGCCGTAAAGCTATTATCAGATGCGCAGGACGCGCACTGCACGTCGCACCGTTTTCTTATCAACATGACACCGTTTAATTGCGCAGATCAAACATGCGCGAGTTAATTAACTCGAACATGCCGGCTACCGCGGTATTCCTGTAATTTTGCTGCGGTTATTGCTTGTTCATGTTACCGCTTCATTATGGTCGTACATCATTACGGCCTCTTAACATAAGCGGGGTGTTTGAAATTTTATTGGTATAAGATTAGAGATGGAATATGAAAAAATCTTATTTCCCTCCTCTTCCATTTTTCTGGTATAAAATAACGTGCCAAGCGGATACATCCAGGATGTACCTTAAACTACAGTGTAGTGGATTGTGAGTATAAATAATTCTGTCGGCGAGAATACTATCTTTCAGTAGGATCCATAAATAATTTCTAAACCCCATAAACTTCCCGAGAGGCTCGTAATTGCCCTAATCCGTAATTATCTGTATACCATTACCTCTAATTACTAATCAACGGTTGCGCCGATATCATCTTGTAAAATTAACTTTATACACGTCTGGGACCACTCCGCTCGACTGGCGCACGAGGAATATGAAGAGAGTTGGTTCGCTCAAAGTTCAGTAATTAATTGAACTAGTATCGGATATAATAAATTACACGGTTTACTGCCTCAAAACGTGGTAATCGATAAATTTTCCCACTTATTACCGACGGGAGAAGGGAACTCGGCGTGAACCGGTTGATAGCGCTGCCCGCGCTGGATGTTTTGATACCGGAGCCGGTAATTGCGGTGAGATAAATCCACTTGGGGTGACAGAGCCAGTTCCACGCCCTGTGAATAATAATGAGGGTCGAGGAACCACCTATGTGCGTGTACGGAACCACTGGGAAAAGAGGTGTACGCGAGGGCCAGTCAGAACTTTCGAGTATGCATGCAAATTTGCGAGAAATAAAACAAAGCGAGTTATTTTCATACATTGTTTTTGTTGTGGAGCTTTTTGGAGTTTTCGTGTTTCTTGTTTACATGCGTTTGTATTAAAACGGGAGGTGTAGGTAAGTAATTAAAATAACATGCATTTTTTCGCATTAATTTATATATTTTTTATCGTAATATCTTTTTTGTTAACTCTCCAAATATTTAAGCACAAAATAGTATTGTCCTTATGATGGACTAAAGATTTTATAAAAAAATGGTGGAGGCGCCAGTTAATAATGTTTTACATACTATCTACTAATAATTATTATAATTTCCTACCTTGTTTATCCCTGATCCATTTCGTAATGGTTCATCATGGGTGTGCTGCAACAATTAAAAAAACTTTATCAATCAAACTTTGTCGTTCACTCCAACTACAGTAATCACAAATGTTTGCATGAAATCTTACAGTGTTCCCAACGGAACAAACAAGAACACATCCACTTTCCTTCCATATAAGGACGACCCCCTACCGTTAAATTAGTGATCAGATGTAAGACAAACACCTTAAGGCTGCTTCAGTCAATCTGCACCGTGGACTCGAGGTTACAGTATGCTAATGACGACTGTAAGAAGATGACCGGGGGCATGGTCGGCTCTAAAAACCTCGGCGGGGGGACCACCCAGTGTGAGCACGGACCGCCTCCAAGGAATAATTACGGTATTAGCAGCCCGATTTCTGCGCTAATGAATTATTGACGCATCGACGAATTCGTGGGTCAATTTCACCGTGGAGAGCTTTAGCGCAGAACGTGTGCGGACGTTGACTTGCCGTGTAATTGAATGTGTAACGGTTGAAAACACGTTAAGTATATAATTCATCAAGTTTCATTGGAAAGAGGTGTGTTTTTCCAATATCCCTCCATTTAGGAAGAATTATATCATATAGTCAAATTTAAGATACTGGACTGCGCACCGCTATTCTGTACGGTTCCCCTATAAAGAGGTGGGAGGTATTTTCTTCACTACAATACACCTGAGAATCTGTTGTGTTTACATCAACTGACGGCTACACGCTTATTATATTGAACAATTCAATGCCCAAATTACATAATTCCATTATGTATGTCATAAATATTTAAACTTTAAAGAGCCATTTACGTGCTTTATTTTCGTAAAATTTAACCAAACTTAAACGTGCATACAAAAATAATAAGTGGCAAAGTGTCAAGTTTAATAAAGTCAATTTCGCACCCAGCCAAAACTGGAAATCTCAACGTTCAGGACCGTAATTATTTAAAGTGTCGACCCGGCACTTTAAAGAAAGTGACCGGCATGGCCCAGAGCGGGTAAACGGGATGGTTTATTTAAAGTTGTCGTTGGCGTTAGTAGTCCATCTAGACGGTAATTACACGTTCGCTGTCTCGACAGCATAATTTAGCCTCGAAGGTAATTGACTTTCCGAAAATTACTGCCCCCAGAGATGCCGAGATTGATGGTCAAAAATCGGTATCCAATCAAAGGGAGTTAATGTTCCCGGACCCGGGTTTAATTAACAGTTTCGCCCGTGCCGCTAGGTGGCGCTACATGCCCACAAACGTACGTAACCGAACCAAGTGATTTTTCAGTGTCAATATTGTTAATTCTTGCAATACATCATTTCGTGGCGTTGAATGAGAGAAGGGTTATGCGGATAATTGGCCAGGCATTGTTATCTTCTGCTGTATAATTACATATTCAACAGAGTGTCTTTGACTTTCCATATGTTTCCTTATCTATCTAATACTATTAAACGAACTATTCTTGTATATGTATGTTTGTATGTATTTTCTGATAGCGAATCAGAAAATTTGGAAAATTATTATATTTTCGCTATGAATACATTGATCTAAAATGAGTTTCCATCCTGCGGTCAGCGATCAAACTATCGTTGAAAATTGTTCAATTCCTTTATCGTATTGTATTATCATTTTACTGATTTCCATTGACAGCGTATGATGTATGAAATTAAAATATCGTTGATACATCGGAAAATATTAAACAAAACATTTTCGAGTCACGTTAAACGTGACTTGCGCTACGAAAGTTCAGAGCATTTAAATATTTTCGCTCTTACAATGTCCCGTAGCCCGAAACAATAACGCTTTCTAATCTCTAAGCTGCCATTAAATCATTCAAATGGCCACACGCCGTATAAGGAAATGGCGAGATAAGCCACTCCGCCATTTCACCGGTTCTCTTTCGATCTTTAAACACTGCCATAGATTAGATTTAACTATACCGTAACGCTTTCACACCTACAAAGAGCTATAGACTCCGACAGTTTCGCCTACAAGCTTGATAGTGGGTGCAATCGAAAGAACTGATCAAAGTGGACTATGAACGGAAATTCGCATATTTTCGCCCTTTTCAACTAAGTATTACTGTCACATTAATCGAATTAAAGAATTTATGCAAATGCCTAGTGTTCTTTTATTACTAAACATTAATTCTTACTAAAATTATTAATATAGACATTTTTCTGACAGACCCAGAGAAGATCACGGAAGAAAATCTTGTGATTTCACCAATATAAATAAGGATCAGGTTAAATTATGGATTAAGCATTTTAGTAAAATAATAGAAGCAAAGAGGATATTGAACATCCTACTTTCAAGGCAAGTTGCTTGTGGAATTTCTGCAAATGGCCGTTTATTACCTGTTGTTTTTCTAGTGAACATAAAGTAAGCTAACATCCAACCATTTCAAAACATGGATCTCAAAGTACGCTATTATTTGATTCTTGTGGACACTGTCCAGCGGAACTTCAGGCCGCACTATCGCAGGAAAAAAAATTGAAAATCTTAACAATATCAAAAAAGACAACAGGAATGCTATCAATATAGCATCTCAATAGATGTTTTTGGTTTTAGATTATGGAAAAATTTTGTAAGAATTTTTCCGATAATTACTAATTATGAATACTACGAAGTACTAATTATGAATTGTGACAAGTGCTGACCGCAGGAGTAACGGAAAGCAGGGGGAAAGGAAGACGACGAGCAAAATGGAGGCAGCGGAAACAGACCTACGAGAAATAAAAGTCAGAGATTAGACGCTATCCACCAGCAATAATAAAGACTGGAGAAGAAGGTTCACTGAAGGTCCACTGAAAGTCCAAAAAATCTATCAAGATCTTTACGGCCTAAACTTTCTGAGGATAAGGATCTTGTTTAAATATTAACTATTAATCAAAACTATTAGTAATAGTATTTTAATAATAACTATTAATCACCAAAATTACAGGTACTATACTACGGAAAATCAGAGATTATAAGAGAAAGAAATCAACATTTTGGAGGGAATTGTAAGTGATACATTATTTTAGATCCTTATTTTTTCAAATCAGCAGATTGTTTTCACAGGCTTCATGATGTGTAGGCTTCTTCCGACGATATTCAAACGAAACTAATCCAGATCTTATTCAGGTATTGGTATAGGTATTAATTATAAGGCCTTAAAATTAATTTTAATTATAAGGCCTCCAAGGTCTCCAGATCTCACTCCTGATTTTTGGGGGTTGTTTGAAATGTTTTAATTTCAGACAACTAATTATGTACACTGATTATGATGTACACTTTTGTGTACATTAACAGACCACAGAATGTCAATATAAGTTGGCTATTCAAGTAGGTAATCAATAGGGCCCGGATCTTTATTTAAATAAATATTTAAATAATAAATATTCCAGTGGCAGAAGCTTGGCTACATTTTATTAACACTCAGGCTTCAATATTTCATAAATAGGGCCCGGATCTTTATTTAAATAAATATTTTCGTATTTAAACAAATATTTTGCAATTTTTGAGGATAAATAAATATTTTGTTTTTTTTTTGAGAAAAATATAAATAAACAAATTCTTTCACATTTAATCTAAATATAATTCAATATTTTTCTAATTCTCTTCTTAAAAAAATTATATACAAAGAAGACGAGAATACAAATGGAAATACAATTTTCCAATAAAATTTTGAGAATCGCTGCCTGCCTGCAGTTGTTAGCGAACACAAATACTATAGAAGCCGCACTGTTAACGAAATCTCGAAAAGAAATGACTAATTATAACATCAATTACAAAATTTGAAGAGGTGCAGGCTATAAAATTTTACTATGTATCAAAAACAAGCTTCTTGGGGTCCTTAATGAAGAAAAGGAAGAAAAAGATTTTGAAATATTAAACGCTCTGACCCCTTAAAATATTTCAAAATTTAAATATGCTCCAATTACTTCGGTGATATGGAAAGAAGCTTCTATGGGAAGAAGTTTTACTTTGGATCATTTAAAAAAACCATTTGTATGCAATGTAAATGAATGATTTTAATATAAACTTAATTAATTGTAAATTGTATTATTTCTAGCTTTTCGTGTATTAAAAAATTTTAGAAAATATATTGCGTTTTTAATAAATATTCCACCTTTTTTGTTAAATATTATATTTAAATATTTGCAATTTTTAAATAAATAAAGATCCGGGCCTTAGTAATCAAGTAGGCAACCAGTCCAGTAGGAAATCGTAAACATTTTGAACACCTAATTTAAACCAAGAATATAAATTAATGCAAAACAATTAGTTTATATTACGCTGTAGAATAAAACCTCTATATCAAACTTTAATATTTTTTCAAAAACCCACTTATAGCAATGTGAGGTATGATTTTTTTCCACAATCATGTTAAAATCTATCAAAATGTAAATAAAACGTTAGGGGTTCTGAAAAATTATGATAAAAAAAATTAATTTTATGCAGTAAAAACCGATAAATGGAATAATAATAAGAGCAACTATTTTGAATTTACTATTTTCCAACTGCAACCTATGATATTTGACAGATTTATCGTCAAGTTATAATTTCCTACCTTAACCCTATTAAAATGATGAAAAACAATTCAGTATATGTAAAATGTACAAAGTAAATAAAAGCACAATATCCCGTATCAAGAATAATGAGAATATTGAAAAAAAATCAACAAATTTCGAAAAGACAAGTAAAGTAAAACGAATATTTTTGTATTGGTTCCGGATGTTGAAATATCATTAAATACTTGGTTTTTAAATGAAAGGTCTAACACAACATTGTTACTGATGATATTTTAAAAATAAAGGCTGTCGAGTTGCAGAAATATGAAAGTTCAAGCCAGCCTAGATTGCATAGAGTAGTTTAAAAGACGACATGGAATATGTTTCTTGAAAATTGGAGGAGAAATACTTTCCCCAAATCATTCAACTGTTTCTGGGTTGAAAAATAGCTCTTCTAAATTTACATCCTAAGCAAATTATAATGCAGGCGACATATAATATAAAATATCCACGTTATTTTAAAAATGAATTAATCCAGATCTTATTTAGATATTGGTATAGGTATTAATTTTAGGTATTAGATTACCTAATTTAAATCCAGAATATATATTAAATATTTTGTACGCTGTAGAATAAAACTCTCCTCAAAAACTTCCACTTATAGCAATGTGAGGTATGATTTTTTTCCACAATCATGTTAGTAATACTAAAATCTACCAAAATGCAAAGAAAGCAATTAGAAAAAAAAGGTTACCATCTGAAAAATTATGATCAAAAACAAAAATTAAAACAAATTAATTTAAATAAGACAAATACAGTAAAAAAACGATGAATGCAATAATAACTGAGTGGGTGTGGATCACTCACACGACTTTGTCTCACCTAACCCCCCGATCTCTAAACGGTGCCACTTTGGGCAAATAAATATTTAACAAGGATATTAGGATTGTGGCACAAAACAACAATATTCTGAATAAAATAATTACACAACAAAACTTTTCTTTACTTTATGTTTGTTTTATTTCTTGTTCACATTTATAACACGTGTAGAAATATTCGACGATGTGTCAAAACACTGAGCGCCATCTTTCAGAGATTTTTTTCCACATAAAATAAAGCACTAGCCCAATACACTTTTCTTTCGCAAATACGTTATTTTCTCTACCGTCACTAGGATCCACTAGATGGAGATTCCTCCAATGTATTTATTACTGTTATTTGCATAATACGGACGGTGTTATGTTATAAAAAAAACTCGACCAGTCAAGGACAGTTCAGATGAAGCTGACTAAAAAACTTTTTCGTCGACGAAAATGACAAAAATGTGCTGTATTCAATTATTAGTACCTGGTAGACCGAGCTATCGCTCGGTCTATCAAATACTCCGAACTCCGCTCGGAGTTTCAGTGTTCGCTTCAATTTATAATAATAAAAAGTAAGCGCCATCGTGTGGTGATATACATAAATAACATTCGACCAGCACACGAGCGTTCCCTATTATAACAACCTAGCTATAATAAGCAAAAACTCGTTTTTTTATATCTTGAGACGATTTTTTTGAAGGCCTGCATCTATCTCAATCAATTTCCCGCGAGTAAAACACAAAAAACACTTTTATGTCACGATGTGCGGTTATCTTCGGACAGGCTGTTTCGCTTCCCCACCGATAGATCGATCTCGCCAGCTCCCCATAGATCTGTTCGATGTTTTCCTTACAATTTTATTTATTTACCAAGTTATGCGAGTTATTTTAGATTTCAGACCAGTTATTATAAACTTGCCTCGTCAAGCTCTATAATAATTCAATCAAATTCAAATTCTTTCCTAATAGCACCAACCGTCAGAAAAATAAATATAATAAATTAAAACCACCGTAAGGTTGATTGCAACTTAGAAAATAAACATTCATTCAAATGATTATAAATAATTGATAACAGCAACTATTGACGTTTAATAGTGATTTTTCCAAAAGCATAGTTGGTAGCAATGCTCTCTGAAGTACCCGTTGTCACTGGTTGCCAAAATATGCTACAAACAAGTTAAATGTTACGTTTTTTTCAAATAATCAGGCAAACTTACGATGAGTGACTCCCAGGGTCCGATTCTTTACGTTTTGGTAATCGGTTTTCGCTATAAAAAGGGTTGTCGGGTGCGTAAAATTTAACATAAAATCTAAAACCACCCGGGGTTTTATGTCAAGTTTTCTTTCCTCCCTTTGGTACCGGACTGCTCAAATGAGTGCCCGCAGGTTGGAAA
>JAWQRJ010005340.1:0-10318 GCA_033557515.1 Diorygopyx duplodentatus
ACAGACCGAACTACCGCTATAGTATAGCGCGCGCCACCCCACTACGCTCTGCGTTGGTTGGGCGTCGTATGGTAGGGAGCACATGCGCATTGAATGGTACCGAGTTAAATCCTCGTAGTGTATACAGAGAAAGTAATGCATTCGGTCCAAAATGTTGGTGGTGAGATTTTGACATATCTGGACGAATTATGGTATTCTAAGGCTAATGGTACCATTTTTGGCCATTGGTCTGTCCGTCGGTCCGGCTATCCGTTACACAATTAGTTTGTGATCTACACTTCTACAATTTCTAATGCTTTTAGGTAGAAAAGTTTCAAATAAAAGCTGCAGGGTTTCAGTCTTTCTCTCTTCTGGAAGTATTTTCATATATGCAGAGTGTCCATTTCTTCAAGACGCTATGCAACTTCAGATTTTAATGGAACACCCTGTATATTATTAAATTTTTAGGTTCCTCATGGTATTTATGGTCTATTTTATTAAACATACATTTGACCAAAACCTTTAAGAGTTATTTGACATTAAAGTAAAATATATACAAAGTTGGCCTGGGGTTCTAAAGGTTTTTTCATTTTTTTTTCATAACCATTTTACTCACGTTAACCTGGAACGCACAGTATAGTTTAAAAGTTATTTGCAATTTTTTTGCAAAAAATTACATTTGACACTTTTTTTCCTAAAACAAATAGAAATAGGAAAAGTGTTCCTAACAGACGGACGTACAGACAGACAGGCAGACCAATTGCCATCAATCGCACTTTAGTCTTAGATTAGCCCAACTAAAATTTTCCATTCTTTAAAATTAATAGAAATAATTCAAATTTTTACTATTCTCCTCTTTTTATCTTCTCTATTTACTGTTAGTTACATCAAAATATATGATCTATATTTCATGTTATTAATGAAATTCATCAAGATATATCAAAATCTCACCCCACAATTTTTTTTAACGAATGTTATTCTCTTACACTTCAAGGCAAGAAAGTAAATGTTGCCATGGTGTTGTAAACCTGGATCAACTCCAACTCCGTCAACCCCTCCATCCGTAGTAGCCAATATATTTCTCATTCAGTTTTGTTGTCTGCAAATCCCTCTGTGTCCAGAATCCAACATAGTTTGAGTTTCGGTTCTCCAACAGATTTAAGGCTTTAGGTAAAAAAATAAATTATGTTATATGAATTATGTAAAATTTTATGTTTTTCTGTTGTTTAAAAGTTGTTGTGATGATAAAACATGATGACCCGATGAATAGTGAGTTATTTTTATAATTGGCTTTTGCATTTAATATTTCATTTTTTGCATAAATATTTTTTTTTGCTAGTTGTGATGATATCAAAGAAAATTAATAAGGAAATTATTGCGTGCTGAATTTATTTGAAATTTTTATGGACTGAAAAAAAACTTTTCCATCCTTATCCTTCAAAATGAACTTCCCGTTTGATAATTCAAAACGAATACTTCATTCAATTGTCACATAAGTAATCATTAGTTTGGCGTTAAGTAATGATTAACGTAGGAAAACTTCCATTAAGTAGTCCATAACAAATGAGTATGTTGATTTGGTGAAATGACAAGTAGTCGAGTTGATTATGTGTAGTGAAGGATCAGTGCATCTTGCTTTAAGCAACAAGGAAACATTTTTGAAAATGTCAAAGTTTACGGCTCCATTTTTTGTTGACCTTGTCGTCTCCATATTTGCCTTCGTTATTATTTATTTTGCTAACGATCTCGAAAAACTTTCCCTTATACTTATGACTCAGTAGTGCTCTAATTATCGCTTATGAAATATAAATAACTGTTAACGCCAATTTAACACATCTATTAATTGTTTTTCTACAAATTCATTTTCATAAAGATGTACATAATAACAATACGATTACAGAAATTGTTTCCTTGACCCATAAACTTTATTGCAATCACGAATTCGACGTGTTAAACAATTGTACGCCATCTAATTGACCTTTCGCCATTTGATCATTATTATGGGTTTCATTGGCTACCTTAATAGTGCGCTGAAGTATTTGTTACATTGCAGTATATATACATTGTATTTACATAAATGTATGTAAATACAATGTGCCATTTTGCATAAGCATCAAATCGAAGTATTAGATTTTGTCACATCCCTTCGAAGATCCTTCAAAGAACTTCTTAGATACAAAGAATAGAATAGAACCAAAGGGAATCCACGTCATCATCAAAAATCATCGTGTACATTCAGAGTTCACGCCATTTTTCAGTGTATGCGTCTCAGTTACTTGATGATTATCTTTCGAACAGAATATGGCTGAAGAACACATGAAACTTTACCCAAAATAGTTTGTGTGCGCAGCAAAGAAATTTATTCTATCTGCTTATGAAATACAATCGTTGTTTAACACGTACTTTTCTTTGAGTCGACATAAATATCGGAATGAAAGGGAATACCTTTACGCTTGTAGAACTTAAGTCATTATGCTTATCATATTTAAGCATTATAAAAGAAAGTTAGATACCAGTTAAAACGCAGAAGTAGGTACCTATCGGTACCAAGTCGTGCGTCATTGTACAAACTGTATGAATAACAGTGATGTAGTGCTCAAGCAGAAAATTGTTTCCTTTTGCTGCCTGCAACAGTTTGTGTAACGTCATAAGCAACTGTTTGTTGAAAATTTTGAAGACTTTAGTACTACTACTAAAATAATGATAATATTTTAGTAAACAAAGAAGAATGCATAAATATGAAATAGTTATTACGTTCATAAACGTTAATAAAGCACTAAGGCCCAGTTGTATAAAGCATTGTTAACTTCATGTTAAGTTAACAACGTTGTTAAGCACCTGATTGGCTAATCGCATTGTTAACTCCGCCATTTTTGATCATGAATTTAACTATGCTTTATGCAACCGGGCCTAAGGGTAGGAAAAATAATTATTCCGTTTCTGATGCAAAGATATGCCTGCCTTTGTGTTAACATAAATACATTGTTGTTAGCTTTGTGAGTCACCGTGCTATAGTTTTTAATCAGAAATTCCGTTCGGTTCTTTGATTGTAACAACAACTAGGCGATGACTAGTTAGCAAGTCTAAATATAATTACTTGCTTCTAACAAGTTATGCCAGATGAAATATATTTCATTGTTTTCTCATTATCGTTTGACATTTTATCGATTATTCACTTGACACAGTAACCATTAACCAATAATCACTAGACATAGTGATTATTGGTTAATTTATGGCATTGTGCTGATATCTCTCCGATTTGCAATGATGACTTATCTTAGAACATTATCGCTTTAAAGTTGTATTGTTATCAACCTAAAAACTTCATAGAATTCATTGCGAGTTGGTTTTCACTTTTGAAATGTGACAAACGAAAACTAAATGCCAAATACATCCTTGCTATTTGGGGAGTGTCAACCTTAGCTATTTCGTGATTTCACTGGGCATAAACTTTATAGATTAAATTGTTAATCGGTGTATAATTGAGCCACCTAGATGCCGTACATTTCGCGGCCTGCTTTCTTCCTTTCAGATGCTGCATTCATGTGCAGACATTCTCTAATCATATCTCCCAAGCCACATAGTTATAAACACTATAACTTTCTAGCTTTTATGAGTTGTTGTGGTTTTTAAAATTTCAAGATAATCAACTTAAATTGGCCTCAGTGCATTGACATCCCGTTACATGATCAGTAATCATATTTTTACAAAAGTGCTCTTTTGTTTATGGTAATTATAGAATTGATTTTTTTAAGGTTTAGATTAGAGTGTTGTTTTTATGCATGCAGCTGAAATGATTTAAATAATCGCTTTCTTTGATGAAAGCGAAAGTGGTTACGCAATTTGCAAATTGGGCGATTAGGTATGGTTTTATCCCAGTGACAGTGGCTGGCAATGACATTTAAAGCTGCTAATAACGTGTCTGTTAATGAATATTTAGTGGAGTTTTTACTGTTTAATTTTCTAATTGTCTTTCAAGGTCCTTTTAATTAAGTTATCAGGTTAATTATCAACTAATCTTGGATGTAAAAATAAAAATAAATGAAGGGCAGCACTGAAACTGGTTTTGTTGTTTCTACACGCAACTTTAACTTACAACTGAAGACGTCGAAAAACACTCTTGTAGGACACCTTGAGCTATGGTTTAAAACTCAAAAAGTACAACATTGTATACGATATTCAGTCGGAACGCCAGTACCCTAAAATTGGTATTAACATAAACACCATTATCATAGCTTCAAGGTACAAAAATCCCGTTCTATCAATAGTTGCTCCGAATTCCAATAACACTGAAGATGTTAAGTTTGGCGAAACGTCTACACCTAAAGAGCAACGATAGCGTACCACCCCAGAAGCAGTGAAACCTAATGCGCGCGGATAGTTGCCTTAGCTGATATGGCAAAAATATACAGAGTGATCTAAATTGCAACCAAAAAACTTTAAAAAGCCCTAACACATGTGAAAACAATATAAATTTGCTTAATAAACTTACAAAGTTAAAATTATCCAATAAATTGTTGTTTTCTATAACTCATAAACCAATTAATATTTTATTATTAAGGCAAGTTACAAATACAAACAATTACTGACAGGATTGACACAGCGCCTCACAATTGTTACGTTATCACACAAATGATCTGGATTAAAGCAGATTGTTAATACATTACTTACCTACAAAATTTCATTAAAATATCGTTTTATTCAAAAATGTATTTTTTAATAAATCTTTTCTCATTTGATTGTTTTCAATCAAGCAAGCCTAGTATATGAAGTTTTATAGCTCCTTTTAGGAAGCTTCCTAAGTTTTAGGAAGATTGCATGGTGAGGTTTCAGTTGTATGTTCTATTCAGCTGAATGTTTCAGTTCGAGCACTTCGAGTATTTCAAAAACTTATTCAGGGTTACCTTGTAGCGTGCTAAAGAAGAGGGAAGGAAAAAAGAAACAGTTCGAAAAAAGAGTGGTTTATTTATTTAACATTAACATATTTTGGTCCTTAAATGTAAAATTTAAGTTTAAGTAATGTTGGAGATTACAAGCTTTTATTTTTATTATTTAATTGAAGGTAAGCAACTTCAATTGATTTGGTTTCACGTCTGAACAAGAGAGCTCATTGCGTGTGCTCATTTAAAGAATTAATCTTTTGCGTGCTAGAAATAACAGGTTTAAAAACACAATACGTAGATAGTAATTAGTAATTAGGTGAAAGTACTGGCTGTACAGCGTTAGAACTTAAAAGGTCGTTAATCGGTATAACAGCCACAAAACGAAGGGAAAATAAAACCTCATTTTCTCAGTATCAAGCCTTCGAGTTATTTATTATACTTTTCTTCAGGGCTAACTACAATTGACTCCATTAATATCACAACGATAAGACGAACTACAAACGTATTACGATAGAAATTGTAAATTCCCAGTGCAAAAACTTTTTTCATACTGGATTTTTAGCGCCTCATTAAGAGATAACTGAGAGTTCTAATGTTTGGTTGTGGAGAGGAGAAGTAGGCTCCCTTGTCATCTATTTTAGGAAAAAAATTATAAAAAAGTTTTGTTACTAACAAAGCTATCTACGACCTTAAAATATTTCCCATATACAGGCGTTCCATTTTTTTAAATGGAACACCCTGTATATTATTGCATTTTCGGATTCTTCTCTGAATTATTAATCAAATCTTGTTGAGTCGCACAGCACCTGAAATTACTTCGGGAGCTATTGGCGATTTCAATAAAGTTCTCCCTTGCGAAGCCATATTTTCAAAAATTTATTATCTAGTTATCGTGAAATATGAAATTGCGTTTTTTAGTGTAGTTAATAGCCAGTATGTAGGTATACTATCTTCTAATTTGGAATGAGCATTTTTTGCGCGGGGTGCTTTCTACTACTATCTATCTTTGAAATGTTTGAACATTTCAAAGATAGATAGTACTTGAAAATCCCGATTTTTTTAAATTGGAAGTCCTATATCTTTTATGTCATCCTAAGCAAAATTTGCTTCTTTCAATTTCAAATACCATTCCCTATACCTAAAGTTTATAGTCCAAGAACTATGATTAATTTAATATAATAAAAGTGACAGTTTCTGGGGAAACTGATTTTTTTCGATATAAGTTTATTAAGCGAACTTGAATTCGTGACGTGTAGGTGATTTTTCTTGTCTACTTCACATGTCCTGCAGGTCGATTCTTCAGTTGGTTTCATTCTATGTGAAATTAGATTTGCCCTTCACCATACATTTTATTTTATGTTTTACGTGGGCGTAATCAAATACAAATGAGCTTTTTGTGGTGTACACCTACCTATGAATAGTTATTATGATACAATGGTAAAAATTGCAAACGAAAACCGGCAACATATTGATCATTGGCAAAAAAATATTCCTTTACGATGCGGAACAAATTAATGTGTTTAGTTTGTCGAGAATTGTCGCCGTATTTAAGGAATACAACGCCAAAACGAATCATGAATCAAAACATATCTAAATCTCGAAAAAGAACTCAAGAAATTGAAGCCAATTGCATTTAAATCGCAATTAAAGACACAACGACTCAAAAAACAATATTTAGTGTAGCACTACAACAACCATCTAATATTGTTGAAGCAAGTTATTCTGTTTCATTGTTGATTGCAAAAAATTAAACAATTTACTGTTCGTGAATTTGTCAAAGAATAAACGTTGTTGTAGGCTTTCGCGGCCGTATTTTTTGGCTTTCCGGCAAAAAAAATTGTCAAAGAATGTTTGGAAGGCGTTCCAAAGAAATGCTTTACCTGATAAAAGCAAAGTATTTTTCGTCGTATTAATGGCATTTTAAATTAAATACTAGTAATTTAGCCAAACACGACAAAATATTTGAAGTATTTTCATCTTCATGTGCGATTTATCGCGGCTCCAGAAAATCTGCAAATTGAATTATTTGCTTTACAATGCAACAATGAATTTTTGAAACGGTATATATCAAAAAAAATTACATAACACTTTACGTCACAGCGGAAATTTGTAATTTAAGACACCTGGCACAAAGAGTTGTAAGTGTGAATTAATTCATGTCCGCGAATGGTTATTTTCGAAACAGAATGTCTTTAAAACTAAATCACATGGTATTTGAAGTGATGTTGCATCTGCAAATATTGAGATTCATTTAAAAAGATTATGTGCAAGGAAATATATCAAATATCTCACTGATTAATTAATTATATTGTTTTTCTGCTATACATATGTTGATCTACTATTCCACTATAACCTTCATGATTAATAATGATGTTAATTATGAAGGTCCGCATGTCAGCAAGAGTAGGAAGAGGTTGCAAATGATTGTCAGTTTCCCCCAATCGGTCAGTTTCTCCCAAAATTCCTTCAAATGCTTAGGCGAAGTAAAATCCTTTACTTGCGCACTCTATGCTGCCCTCGGGACAATAATGCATTTTCAAAGTGGCCCACAAAATCATTTGAGTTGAGGCCAGTCCTGACATAGAACATATTCAGATTTCGATTCATAGGCGCTTACTGCTTTTAAAGTGGCTAGGTTGTCAGTTATTATGAAGATTAGTTCAAAAAGACACTACAATGTTATGCACTTTTGCTGAAAATGTTCCGTAGATGATGCTCCATGGATTTCCGCACCCGTATTGATCAAAGTGCGCTTCTAGCATATAATGCTATCATATGACCACCACACTGTGAGTACCACAAAGGTAGATACAAGGTATATTGCAAATAGATTTTATACCTCACTGTTTTTATGGCTTAAACAGAATAATATTTATATTTAATAACAAGGGAATTTAATACTGACGACACAAGTGAACTATACTATCTACCGGCCACTCATGAATAACGTAATTACCTCACGTTGGAACCAACTAGAAAATATAAAATTTCCTTACAAAATTACATAACAAGGACGTTCTCTGTCAATAAGTTAAAGAACCGTAAAATGATACGGTAAAAAGTACACCTAACATTTGTTATGCGTAACACACGTAAATGTCAATGCTTAAGTAATTTGCTTTATGCAATCATAATTCTCTTTAAAACCATAATTATCTGGCACTCTAACAGCACTAATGTAAATGTTCTAATGGCAATTTGATATTCTTCATGAATTATACATAACAAAGTATAAATTAACGTTTAATGTCAACAACCAACCATTATTTTGTGAATACAGTCATGCGTGTGCCACTCACAAAATTATTATTGTGCATTAATCATCGTTATTATTCCACGCCAACTCGTTGCCATTACTTTCAGAGTGGGTTGGGTCAATAGATTATTTGGGATGGGTGGACCATTAACCTTTTTATTATTATGTTGTTATTTTTTACCGTAAAGTTCACACCCACTGCAGGTGCACTATGCGTTGCGTGCTATAGTTAAAAATGAAAAGTTAAGGATGTGAAACAACGGAAGCGCTTTAGAAAGCAATCTGCGCAACCGTGCGAACTCGGAATTTCTATATTTTTCTAGCACGGATGTGTTTGCAGTTCGATGTTCTAAATTACTATTGTCCCAAGAAAAATATTTCACTTATGTATTAAAGATCTCAATAGTTTGAACGCTTTTTATTCGGAAGCAGTGACTATTTTTATTCTACATGTTCATGACATTAGTTTGATAACAACACAAGTTGAAGAGCTACTGACCAGTTACACATTGCTGTTTAGAATAGCGTTGTAGAGTTACTGGTGATATTACCGATGGTTTCTGATTTTTTTTTTGATAAAGTACTTAGAATTACGTATGCAAGCTCCAAAAATTTATTATTCATGACAGTTAGCATATTCCTACTTGACATATTCCTAAAGTAAGACCTTCAACAAGTAAAATTTATTTAAGCTTTTTTCTTCAATGCTAATCTTTTATCTTGCAAAATATCTGATTTAATGTTCAAGACAGCGGCAGTATTTGTTTAATTATCGTTGTCTCCCCCATATCATTCCATTCTTTAATTTTAAGGATGTGTGCGTCGTCGTTTATATTTCTCAAGAGAAGTAATTAAACACGAAATTAGTCTATAATGCCGACGTTTTTAATTGAATTCTTCCGGCCAAGCGTCTGAAATCTACTAATAATGACCTTCACAATTTTAGTCGTAACGAGGTTAATGTTTCTTTATAACGATGGAATTCGAAATAAAGGATTGCATAAATAGAAGGAGGAGGGAGAAACATAAACTTAATATGCAGATACTCCAAGTGCCAACCGTTAAATTATTTACTTCATCGAGGACAAGATAGGAAAAAACAATCTTCTCAAACTTTAATGGTTCAAAATACATATAAGTCAATTAATGGAACTTGGTCTTAATTTCTGTCTGTTGAGAATAAAATTCATGTTTTGTTTTGCTCGTTAAGTAAACGATGGGATAGTTGCGCCGCTTTTACCTTAAGTTATTTCATTGGTTACTTGATTGGCCGATAGCTAAATTGTTACTAGATTACCTTGGGGCTCGTATAGAAAGGCATCTAACCTCAAATCTTCATATCTTGAATACTAAGAATTTCTAAGAGTTATTTCTTATAATTCGTGATTGATAGAGCAACCATTATATTTATAATGATCGACCTTCTAATAGGAATGCTTGTGACAGCATAAGATATATCGGAGAATACGAATATAGTTTATATAATGTACGGGGTGACAGCTTCAAAATTATCAGTCCTAATAACTCGAAAAGTAACGAAGGTGTCAAAACAGGCTTTCGGGAGATCACCCCCCGGGATCACCACCCTAACATTAAAATCGTAAATGGCACTATCCATCCTGTGATACCTCAAATTAAGTTAACTTGCAGTTACTTTATACCTGCATATTATTAAAATGGACCAATTCGTTTTCGAATAACATGGGTTTCAGTGTGATTATTTATATCTGTAAATAAAATATCTATGTATATATAATTTTTTATTTAATTAAATGTTCAAAATGCTGTCTATTATTTTGTAAACAGTAATACAAACGGGTTTCAAATCAAAAATTTTGCAGCTTCATCGATATCCTGAATTAGTGCTACTGTGTTTCTTTCGTACAGAAAACTACGAAACTAAATCAACTTCATCATTTAACTTGAAATGGTTTACTGAAAAGCTAATCAGGATGAGGGAACATTTGCGGATTCTAAATGATTTGAGTAAAAAATATCCAAATAATCAAAATTTCAAAACTCAAAATACACAAATATTGAAAAAGTACAGAAATGAAATTAAAACTCAAAAAATGCACGCTAACGACAAACTAATTCAAATGGCTCAAGTAAGATGATGTGGGGTTTGTCAATAAAAAAATAATTACAAAATGGTTCAATACATTCTTTGCTAATGTCACTAAATCGCATAATATAAATA
>JAWQRJ010005341.1:0-10318 GCA_033557515.1 Diorygopyx duplodentatus
AGTGGAGATTATCTGTCCTATGTATGTAGCCATGCAAGTTTCACATGTAAGGGTGTATACACTATTTTTTTCTGGTAATTTGGTAAGTGGTTTACTGTTGTTAAGTATGTTTTTTAGGTTATGGTTTGTTTTAAGGTCAAGTGAAATGTTGAATTTAGTAGCAATATTTTTAGTTTTGTTACTGATTTTGCTTTGGTAAATGATTACTCTATAGATTGGTTTAGGTTTATCTTCTGTATGTAGTGGTGTTGTATGGTTATTGTTTCTAACATTGTATTTTTGAAATATATTATTAAAATAGTGGATATCGTAACTATTGTTAGAAGCAATTTGTTGTATAATGTTTAACTCTTATTTCGTGTTATTAAATCTAAGAGGAGTATTTTTTAGTCTGTATATACAAGAAATTAAAGTTGATTTTTTAATTGTTGGGTCATGAGAAGAATTAAATGGGATAATAGCGTAGGTTTGTGTAGGTTTCCTATAAATGTAATAATTAATCGTATGTGGGGATGTTATTAATGGGATATCTAAAAAATTTAAGGTGTGATTATTTTCTAATTATATGGTGAATTTTATTTTAGGGTGTAATGTATATTTATAAAATTATGAAGTTGATTTATAATATTTATATTTGTAGTGTCAATTATGAGTAGAATATCGTCTATTCCATAATATAATTTTATTAATGAATTCGAAATTGCTGTTGTGTATAATTTCTCCTAAATGGTTCAAGAAAATGTCACTCATAAGTCCGCCTATAGATACACTTTCAATAATTTTGTAATATTTATTGTTAAATGCGAAGTGATTTTGGTTAATGCAAACAGTTAAAAGTTTTATTAAGTTATTAGCATCTGTGTTATTGTTTAAGTGATTATTAATGATTTGTGTAGCTATGGAAATTGTTTCTTTAATAGGTACATTAGTGTATAAGTGATAAAATTGTAAATTCAGAAGGTAGTACTAAATTATGGATATTATCAAATGAATTGAAAAAATTGACTAACAATTTAGAAATGAAGTATGAACTAGAATTAGTAGAGATTAATTAATTAATTTCTTTTTTAATAACTTTTTTCTTTTTGTAAGCTCTAGTATGTAAACTATAGTATACTATGTAATGGAAATTGGCAAATAAAGGCGTTTATTATTATTATTATTATTGGTCTAATTGGAATGCCATTTTTATGTATTTTGGGGAGTGAATGTAGCTTAAGGGTTAATATAACCCTTAAGCTATATTGGGCTCACAGGTAATGTTTTTTTAGGATTGAACTTATATTTATCTAGAGTTTCTGAAGTATTTTTTATGATTTTTTTAAAATTATTGTAAAAAGTTAGATTAGGATTTCTCTTTACCCACATAAAGTCATTTTCCTGTATAGCTTAAATTTGCTCTGTTTTTTGAATCTACGTTATTCATTAGGATTATCAGCGTTTTTATCATCTGTTAACTATGATGTTTTCTTCTTTTATCTTTTTTGTTGGTTTCGTAGTGTGCCGTTTTCTTGATCTTCATGTATTCTTGATTTTTTACTTCGGTGATGTAGGTTTTCTTCTTTTCTGATGGTTGTAATAATTTGTTTCTTGATTTTTTCCTCTTCTGGATGATTTTTGATGGCTGCTTCAATTCCTACTATCAACTTTGGAAAGTTGATTTCTTTGTTCGGAGTATATTTATGTCCTTTTTGTTAGTTTCAGAGATGAAAGATTAGTAAAACATTAGTAAAGTGTTTGTGATTCGTTTTGATATTAATAATTCTATTTTCTTTTTTTGTTTGTTAGTTATTTTATGAAGTGTGATTTTATTAAGGAATTTAGCTTTTAAAATGTATTCGTCAAGTATCAGAAAGTGGAATTTTATGTTTAAATCTGAATATAGGTTGCATAATGTTATGTTGTAATTATTAACTTTTTTGTATGGTTTTCTAATTTCTGTTTTCATAAATTGTTGTTTTAATTGGAATATTTTAATTTTATTGATTTGTTTAGGAAATTTAAAATTAGCAAAAGTAGGAATTAACTTAAATTGTAGACATGTTAATAAATTTGATGTTTAATAGTGACTTATGTAGTTTAAGGTGTATAGTTTTCCATTTGTGCAGAGTTAAGCTTGTAGCGCTTGTATTCATAATGATTTAGAAAATTCTGTATTACTGGTGTAATTAAGAAATCTAAGAAAGGAAGGGGTAATGATTTTTACTAATCAGTGTGTTTAGAAACTAAATTTAGATTTTTAACGCTTTTATTCGTCGGCCGGTTTCGGTATCATAGTACCATCATCATCGACAAACATGGACTTTTTGATTACAAAAGTATCATTATAAACTATGATTAAAATCACGTGTTAAATTATTGTAAATATTAGATTAAGTGTAACTTGCGTTCTACATTTCTAGGAACTACGCTAACGTTGGAATATTAATCCTGATTGGTTGTATTGTACATCGAAGAACTTTAATTAGATGATGACACATTTGAAGTTACTTAAAATAAAAATTGGATTATTTCTAAAAGACCTGCCTTGCCGACCTAGCCGTCAGCAAGGAACACCACACCACAATTAGCAAAAAATATTTGTTTTAGTGACGATTTTATGTACATTTTTTGTTAACTGAGCGGTTAATAAATTCAATTGTCGATACTGTGATAACGAAAATCCACATGTTTTTACAGTCTCACACAGCGACCGCAAAAACAATAATATTCGGGCCGCAATATTAAGCAAAATCATTATCCGATCTTTATTTACTGGGGAAACTCTGAATGTACATACATAGAGATGTTAGAAGCTATCTGATCTTTGAAACTCTATTATCCAAGAACTGGAATCACAGGTAGATATTGCCAGAAATTCCAATTTGAATTGAAATCTTATTCATTTCCAACAAGTTGGGAACCTATGTTCTGTCAGTTCGCCAATTCTTAAGGGACAGATTTCTTGAGCAGTGGATTTGAAGAGAGGTCCATTCTATAGGACCTATAGAATAACCTGCGCGATCTCCCGATTTAAGTTCGTTGGATTTTTTTCTTTGGGCCACATAAAACCTATTATTTACAAAAGACCTTCGGCAACGAATACAATTATTAGGGAATATAGAGCCATAAAAAGGGAAACGTTTGAAAATGTTAAAATGGAATTCGAAAATCGATTGTATTATTGTTCACACAATAATAGACACCATTTCTAACAATTAATTAATTAATATAATTAATATAACTTTATATAATTAATTAATAAATGATTTTTAGAATAAAATAATTCTAAAAACAACAAAATAATGGAATTGTTAATGTTCTATATATAAAATATAAATGTTAGCTTCTAATACTATCTACCATTTCAGATGTTATATCGAGAATCTATGCACATTTTCCCGAGACTAATATCGAACAATTGAAAATAACATGCAATAGAAAAGTGAATTTGCTAATGAAGATAACATTTTTAATCAAATGTTCATCCTTCTCAGTTCAGATTTAGATTTTCTGAAAGAATCGCCTATTGCTATTTACTTAATTAACCCCATAGTGGACAGTACTTAAAATATAGACAATTCGATTGTTTCTATTTAAATCGAGGACCGGCAACGAACATAGTTCGATGCAATGTAAATGTCGGACACCAGCAGTTTCGACTTATGAGGCTAGTTGTAACGGTTACTGGCGCAAATGTTTAATTAATCTAACCATTCCCCATGTAAATTCATGCAAACCCGGCGGAGAATATCTAATATTATACAATGGTAGTTAATATATTGCAGTTGCTGGCGAGATACAGTGTATGCAAATGCGTCATGTCTCTTCCGTCTCCTGAATTAAACAAAAGCGATGGCCGTAACTTCTTGTTTAGAGGCAGGAGAAGAATTCCCGAATGCAAATCACTCCAATAACTGTTGTGCGCAGTTTATTGCTATATGTCCTTGGGTTACTGTACTTCTTCAGTGGCTGGTATACGTTGGACCCGTGAGATCTGAAGATCTTAAAAATTAACCGATTCATAGGACCTTTTTGTTTTACAATGACTCACATTGTCACCTTCCCCTTTATTTACTCTAGATATTAGAAATCCTATAATGATTAAAACCACTAAAGATGAAAATGGCATCTTCCTTCCCTACACCAATATAAACTATTCTTATTGACATAAGGATGACGGAAGCGGAAGCAAACCAACAGGACGTCCGCCTCTGGGCACAGCCAGCCACGACGATCACAAAGATTCGATATTTTCCTGAAACTATTTGTTTGCGCTTTCTAGAACGCGGGGCGATGCGGGCCAAGTGAGGCCAGAGGAGGGAACTCGAAGAAACAATAGCATAAACAATTCAGCGCGCTCGAATTAATCTAAAAGCGGAGGAAATCAACAAACGGTTTCCGCCAGTCCCGCTACTCAATTAACAAACTGATCCATGCCTTATGCATTCTATTCATAGAAGCTAGAGGTCGCTCGAGCGACGAGAAAAATTTTCACTTCATACAAAAACAAACGCAATACGATTTATTGACACTGGATACATATTGAGTACAGAGCACGGTGTTTTGACGATGGACCGAAATATATGAAGTGCGTGGGATGGTTAGATTCAGAAGTAAAGTTTTATAATACAGCGAAATAATATGTCTAATAATAGTAGAAGATTTTAGTCTAATGATTTTATTGTAATAAATGTTACAGTAACGATACTGGTCATCTAAAAGGAGAAGGGTCATATAACGTACTTCATTGATTGCCTACAGTATAATTAAACGGAATAACAATCAAAGTGTAGGCAAGCAAAAGCGGCTGAAAACCTGATATTAACGTTATGGTACATTGTCTTCATACATTGTTTCCATCAAAAACAAAGACATGTTTCCATCAAACACTGATTATTGAAAAAAGGCAACTTAAATCAGCAGATAAAGATTTCCAAATCCTTCTCTAAGTCCGGTATCGACGAATACTGCTAACGTCGCCAAAATACTTCAATATAATAACGTACCTTCCGACTACATAAAACCTGATATCGCCGGTTATAGAGGACATATCCATATCGGCCGGTTAGTCCTGGTCATAACTTACACATCGCCGTCGCCCAGCTCTGATATAAAACAAATAGCCCTGGACCCTAAGAGCAGTTCATACGAGCGGGAATCCCAGATCGATGGGCCCTTAGGGGTGTCCGTCGCGGAGAAAGGGATGAAAAATCCATTTTTGGCCGACTTATTGATGTGACCCGCGGGGCTCTCCAGTAATATTCGCCGACCTTACAATTTATGATCGCCGAGTTGGGCAACATTTTAAAAGGCATCAGTCACGAGCGCAGGTCGCTATCTCTCCACTTTTTTTAACGTAAAAAGCCTTCACGAGTCGGCAGTTGCCCTGGGGAACGGGGAAAGATTCGGAGTGGCTGACGGAGACATAAAAATCTTAGGTACCTCGGACATCATAATAGAGGTGGGTCCGTGTTTGTGGGTACCTTGAGGTATAAAAATGCGGACGCCACGAATGTTGACCCAATAAAAGATTTTATATATTTGCCGGGACGTGGTAAGAGGTTTAAGACTTGTCTCGAACGTGGATGTGTTATTCGCACGTTTATTTCGTATAAATAACCATAAAATCGAGGAAGCGACGTGCCAATCAACGTTATATTTACAAACATGAAGCCACACAACATCAATCTTGGAAAATCGACATTGATTTTATTGCGTTAAGTTTTTGTGGGCTTTTTTGGATCCTTACGAACGTGAGCTATATATAAATATGAGGGCACATACAAATTTGTTCTGAAGTAAACTATCGTTTTTAAACGACCCGATGAAAGTTTCCGATACGTACATTCTCTTGAATTCATTTTATTTTCCAACACCGCAATCATGTGTGGTATTTAAGCTTTTAAAATTAAAGAAATGGGAAATATTTCAAAAATCCTTGTAAACATAAGTAAAATGGCACTTTAATAAAGCACTGCAAATGCACATTTACATTTCTGCTCCTACAAAAATAATGTACTTAATTTGAATTGTTTCCTTTTTTCCGACCTAGTCCCAAATAAATTCAAAGTAATTTCACTATGAGCCTTCATTTCTTATAAGCGTTATTATTAACTTTTGCTTCATAATAAATAATAAGCGAAAGATATGAGCCACACAAGTTGGAGTTTAAAGACGTAAACGATTTTGGACCAACCCTTTGTCACAATTCGAGATACAAGAACAAAAATAACGAAAATTCACAGTTAGGGGAAAATATTATATGTGCAAGAAATATATTAATCTTCGTTCATAAAATTGTATAAAGAAATTGCTACTTACCTAAATCTTCAAAAGCCTAGCTTATACACCGAACACTGCTTTCGTCACAGTTCTGCCACAATATTAATTGATACTGGTGGTGACATAACCTGACTAAAAAGGCACGGTGCATGGAAATCCACAACAGTGGCCCAAAACTGATGTGACTGATGTCAACTCAAAATAAGATCAAACAATCAAGAATACACTCAAACCAACAATTCAATAAACATTATCATCAACATCAACAATGACATCAATCGATACTATCACAGAACTGTCAGCGGTGTTGCAACTGCATTTTAATAACTATAGCATCCAGAATGTAATTATCAATCAAAACTAATAATCTTTCAGACTTTTTGATATTTATATTTTATTTATGATAAAATTTTGTTGTAACTTATTATATAAATTTTTAAAATAATATCTCTCCTTATAATTACTATTACGCTGACGCTCGTCTCGTAATTCTCATGCACCTGTTAACCCTTTCGCGACGGCTGATACAAATATGTACCAGCAAAATTTTAAAAAATAGAGGCTTGAAATTGCACTAAAATTAATGAAAATATGTGCACGTCCGTCTTTTATAATGCTTTAAAAAAGGGAATTTATCATAATTTATTTGCTACACGTGCTTAGCATTCGGTCATTTGTGGTGTGAGTCCCAATTAGACAAGTCTATTTAAATTTTTGTGATAAAAAAATTGTTAATCGAAAGCTATTACACTCTTTATTAGCAAATTACAATATTTTATAATATTTTTGTGGATTCCTATTACGATATTTCGGTAGAGGTACCTACCTATAAAATATAGTACATCTTTTATGTAGTAATTATTTTATTTTCAACCCTAGGAAAAAAATGTTCATGCTCCGAAAAATTCATCCAAAGGAGATAGAAGACGTCCTAAACGAAAACGATGACAGTCAATCAAGTGCTGATGATTTTTCTTCTGGAAGCGATGTAACCGAATTTACATGAAAAAAGTGTAAAATCTTCTGAATCCAAAATTGATAATGATCTTTTATGTGACGAGCAGCAAGGTTATTCAACAAAATAAATCAAAATGACAATAAATCAAGGATTTATTGACATTACATAGGTTGGCCCAAAACAACTGAGAGTTTAGTGTTCGTACGCTCGAACAGTGCTACCTGTCGCACTCAACGACGAAGTAGGTGTATAGAATAGCTCATTAGCTTTCCAATGGGATATAGGCAACCGTTCTAGGTTACATAGAAGCTGCGTTAGAATAATTTTTCGAGAACATGTTAGGTAGATCTCCGTCATGTGCAAAAAATTAAAATTTCACAAGGACAAATGTTTATTAAAAATTAGGGGAGCGGGAGAATACATGTGAAAGATGGATGACGAGGAGGATGAGACGAAAGGAAAAGAGAATAAGAGGGAGGGAAGGATGAAAAGGCAAAGAAGAAGGAGAAGAAGAGGGAGGGTTATGGCTAGCGCTGCTCCCCACGAAATTGTGGGACTTATTTCTCTCCTCCTCCTACTCCCCATCCCCCTCTTTCCCTCTCCCATTCTCCTTCTTCTTATTATTTCCTGCTTCCTTCTCATCCTTTTTTCCTTTCTCCTCCTCCTCCTACAGTTTCCTTACTCTTCACTCTCATGTCGTCTCTGTGTCTTTGCCTTTCCCTCTCCTCCCTCCCGCCTTTTCTCTCCCTCTCCCTTCCTCTCTCTCTCCCTTCCTCTCTCTCTCCCTCCACCCTCACCCCTTCTCCACCTCGTCCTTCTTCTACTTTCCTTCTCATTCTTTATTCCTTTCTCCGCCTCCTCCTCCGGTTTCCTTATTCTCCATACCCATGTCGTCTCCAGGTCCCTTTTTCCACCTCTACCCTCCTTCCTCCCTCTCACCTCTTTCCGCCCCTCTCCTCTCTCCCTTCCTTCTTCTTCATCTTTCCTCCTCATCCTTCTTTCTCATGATCTATTCCTTTTTCCCCCCTCCCCTCCTCTGGTGTCCTTACTCACCGCACTTTTATCAGTTATTGATGCTGACTTATGTAAACGCCTGGGTAATACGAATGCGAACTAAACCGAAAGAAACCATCATTTATATAATTTTTGGTGGAATTAGCAGAAGAATTAATTAAGGAAGGTTTGAAAACAACAGCAGTTCGGAAATCGTCAAAACCGCGTCGAGTATGAAATAAACCATCTAGTCCTAAACATTTACCCATGGAAGGCCAAACCAGACGACGTTGTACATTGCAAACCAGGCGACGTTGAACCAAACGGTGTTTCGCTAAGAAAAAGAAGCAAACTCGTACCAAAACAAGAATGCAATGTACCGTTGTGCAAATTGTGTTTTGCACCATATCGTTGATTTTGTTTTATTATTCTGTTATTTTAATTTGTTTTTGTTTTAGTTTTATTGAAATAATAAATGAATTACTTTGAGGTCAATTTTATTTTTATTTTTAATGGTACATATGTTGTACCAGTTTCTCTAACTAAAGCCTTTGATTATAACTGAGATCTATTGTCATAATCGACGTTAAGTGTATAGTCTCTAACAAAACTAGTTCAAAATTTAACTGTAACTTGCCCATTCGAAAGCCATCGCGGAAGGGTTAAGCCATTAACTATAATTAAATGTTCTTTATACAGTGCAGATCACCCCCCCCCCCCCTGCTAACTTTTGAACCAGTGAAGATAGGAACATGAAACCAAAACGATATCAAATGGTATAAAGTTTGCGGTTTTTTAGTGTAAATTTTGAATGTTAGTCTTCATAGATGGCGCTGCGAGCGCTATCAACTTTTAAATTTCAAATTGCAAAGGGGGTCTTGTCACACATCATTGAAAAGGTCTTTCAATTGTATATTGAATAGTGGTGGTAGTTTTCAATTCTATCAATCCGTTATAAAGTTACAATTATTTAGATGCGGTTTCGGAGGCACGCGTATAATTTGCCGTATAACGCTGTGTAGTCAAGGTACGAACATGAAACCAAAGCTGTACCAAATGGTATAAAGCTTGCTGTTTTTCAACGTAAATTTTGAATATTTATCTTCATAGATGGCGCTGCGAGCGCTATCAACTTTGAAATTTCACATTACAAAGGGGATCTTGTGACACATCATTGTAAAGGTCTTTCAATTGTCTATTCAACAGTAGCTGTAGTTTTCAATTCTATCAATCCGTTATGAAGTTTTAATCATTTAGATGCGGCTTCGGAGGCACGCATAATTTGTCGTACAACGCTGCATATTCAAGGTGGGAACATGAAACCAAAGCAATATCAAATGGTATCAAGTTTGCTGTCTTTTATCGTAACTTTACATTTTTCTACTACTTCTTTTAGATATTTTCGGCGGATAGGATTTTCAGGATAAGTCTCATTAAACACCCGCTCCGCATGATGTAAATTACGCCCGGCCTCGGTGCAAATGAAGAATGCTTCTATTTTCTCTTCTAGTGGGCGGGAGCGAACCATCTTTTCCAAGTAAATGAAAATTTCACAAACGACAAGCAACACTGATAGTATTCGCACAACACACGAGTGAGACTCTGTACCTTGCCTTAGCAATTAATAAACCATTTCCCTTGAACTAGGCGAAAAGGAGGAAAAAATGAGAAGGAGTTTTCGAGAAGGCGAAAGACACAGAATTTTTCTTTGTCGGTCACCGCCAAAAAAACAGCCCGTTGGTTATTACACAGGTAATATTTATTACAATTTCCGGATGGTTAAATTTTTTTACTGTTGCTTTGGAATTCCCTTAGTAAGAACCTACTCTAAGCAATTTAAATCAAAGGCGCGCACATTTTAATTTCTATTTTTTTAATCATGATTCATCATTTGAAAAAGATTGTTATTTTTATAATATTATTGAGCTTATTCAGATTCTTACTAATTCATTAACATTGTATTCACTTTAATCGTAGAACCTTAAAATATTCGAGCTATACCGCGTTATAGGCAAATTATGCGGAATGCCCCCGAAACCGGATCTCAATGATTGAAACTTCATAACGGATTGATAGAATTGAAAACTACAGCCACTGTTGAAT
>JAWQRJ010005342.1:0-10317 GCA_033557515.1 Diorygopyx duplodentatus
AACAATATGGTTATTGGAATATATTCAAAATTACCTTTATTTCTAGGCGCTGTTTTGTTTACAAATGTTAAAGCATGTTTGCAAACACCGTTATGTTTGCAAATGTTGAAACACGTTTGCAAACATAACGTGCTTTACCTTTTCTTTACATAACTTTGCGGTTGCATATGCACCAAAAGCATGCCCGAAAAACAACATAACACATTTATAGATTATAAAGAATTTCTTCTGTATTAGATTTTCAAATTCAGATTTCGACATAAATTTAAATTAACAAGGAAAAACTTTTGTACTTGTAACCGATACTTTCAGAATTTCATACCTTTTCATGGCATGCTAGTAGTCGGTGGGCACATGTTTTTGTTTTTGCTATAGAATTTACCTTTCAGCTAAATTGATGTATTAAACATAGTGGAAATTTAAAAAGAATAATCATAATAGATACAGTTTTTTTCGATATTTCCACCCAATGTGACAAATGGACTTTAGATTTTAGGGATTGATTGGTGCAGTTGTTTTTCATTTATTTTGAAATTGGCCTAAAAAATTTGCCACTAGAATGACTATATTATACGATTTTTGTTGGCATTTACATACACAACTAACTGTCAAACCCAACAACCGATCTATAGTGATAACGACTAAAATATCGAGTTTTTGCAATTGCATGAAATATTTATACCGAATGTATTTGTTTTGTTCAAAATGTTAACGCTGAATATCCTGGCAACACTCCAACCTTAAGTAGCAATCTTCACCCCATAAGATATCCACATAAAAAAACGAAATGAGAAAAGCGGAATAAAATCCTCGGACCTTGCGACTATTCTCACTTTATTCACCTCCCAATCCAGTGAGGTGAATAAAGCTTTCACTTGAAACACCATATACTTCTATCAATTAGCTCTTATTATACCAATCACCTCTATCCAATTAGCCCTTAGGTTGGCTTTAGTATATACCGATACATTGTGTTGTCTTTTAATCTATCTAATATTCTTAAACGCGCAAACCTTGTTTGTGTGTATGTATGTATTCCCCACCCAGAGCAAACGGCTTTACGTTGCCGGCCGATATTTGCAGGATATCTATAATCCGGTGCCAGGAATCTATTGAGACATGTCCCGACGCCCACTAAATTTATTTTATGTCGTAAATTAAAAAAAATGCGAGAAAAACACACGAGAAAGATCGATACAGAACTGCTATCTATCGGCGGGCAGCGAAACAGAGATACTATGCACGGACACGGCTACTATGGCCGTACGATGGCGCCACCAGTATCATAAGAATTTAAAAAATGCTAGCTCGGTCTGTTAGTTTTAAATTTCACGATGAAACGAATGCTGAAAATCCGAGCGAAGCTCGGAGTACTACTCTGTTAACCGAGGAGTAATTCATGTGTGTGGATTATTTTATCCCAGTTCTCGAATCTGATTTGCAGTTTCGTTAATCGTACGTAGAGGTACGAATGGTCGGTCAGAACGCTTATTTACCGCATTTGCGTTAAATACATCATGTTTTCAAACCTAAATCGGCGATGACTTAGAACAGAACTAAATCGAATATAGCACTACGTTATAGGCAAAGTCAATGTGTAAGTTTTCGATTTGTAAGAGAGGAATGCGTGATATGAAATGTGCAAAGAAAAAGAATAACTGTAGGAGTGCCCACAATTAGAAATAGAATCCAATTTTTTAAAATAAATGTTTTTTTTGCCAGTTTTCTCTTCCTTAATTTTAAAGACATTGATAATATATTCTTTAAATTTCAGAAAAGGCTACATCAGTTTCAGACGAACTGAAAGAAATTTGAGAGAAGTTAATTCAACTTCCGAAAAAATGGTTTGGCGTAACCAAGTGCACTTACAACCTGCGTATCGTTTATTATTTTTTCATTTAATGTATCTGGTATATCGAGCTATAGCTCGGTCTATCAGGTACTCCGAGCTCCGCTCGGTCTCTCAGTGTTCGTCTCAGTTCCACGCCCTATACCTATTGTTAAAAATGTTGGAACAATTGTCGGAAAAATGTTGGAAAATTGCCCGCCTTAATTCAAAAGCTGTCAGTTCGCTTTTTTATGATTCGCCGTCTGATACAAATAACTGTGAGACCACCCTATTTCGATTATGCCACATCTAAATATGTGGCATAATCACTTTTGGCACTTTTTGCACTTTTGGCATATTGTACGTCAAAAATTGCTGTACGGAAGGCTGCAAATCCACCCGAAACATTCGCTCTGCCCAATGTGAACAACGCGCGAGCACCCTATTTCGAATGTTTTAATTCGTCATTAAACGTCGAAAATTGCTTGATGCTTAAAGTGCTCAAAGGCATATAAACAGCCAATTTTGGAAGCCATTTCTCTATTCTATCTGCCGATGAGTATCGTTGGCAGCATCTTTCTTACGATAGCATAAGAAACGGCACCAGAGAACTGTTCAATACGTTACAATTGTAACAGCTCCAAGTTATGTTGGAAATCCAGATGCGTGTGGAAGTGAGCCAGGCATCAAGATAAATAGCCCTCTTCCTTTGTGAGCACCATTTGTCTAGAAAACGAATTTACTAAGCAAATAACCTAACCTTAAATTTTTTACATAAACTTTGGACTAAAATTGCGCCAAAATCGCCATATACACGCCATAAAAACTGTCAAAACTGAGGACGGATGCCACAAGACTAATAAATAATCTGGGATTATTTTGGGTTGTTGGTTGTTATTGCTGGGAACAGTTAAGGCGAGAAACATCCACCGCGCAGACATATCGATGAGATCCGTTTTTTTAAATTAGTGGTAGGCAATTCGCGTCGTAAGCACAATTGAAATTCGCATTATCGCAAATATGTGTATAATTAAACGGACAGGTTCAAATCCATGCATATGGTCCATCCGATGCCCTCAAACGTAGCGATGCCCCCAAATGAGATTACCTTGATTTAATGTCAAAAATCACCGATTTTCAAACGTTAACTAGCAGGTTAATGGTAAACTTGTTTTACATGTAATTTTTTGATAGATTTATTTCCTAAATCAAAATCGCATTGAAAAATTTTTTTTTATGAACAATTTATTAATTACAATTTGATAAACTTAAGGTCCATTTTTGTTAACAATAATGTCCCGAATAGGTTAGTGAATTCCATTTTATTTTCTCATAATCAACCTAACCCTGATGTTAAAAAGCCGAGTATTTTTGAACCGTTAGATAAAAATACAATTAAATTCAAAAAATTAATGTTCATTAAAGGCTTGTCACATAAACTTAAAAATCTATTCAAACCAGTTCTACCTAATACGTTAATAGCGGATTATCAGCTTCTAAAAGTCAGTAAATTATTCATAATTTACCAAAGCAATGCGGTTTACTGTATTCAATGCAATGACTGTGGCCAATGGTTAAAAAGCCGGATTGCTTTACATAAAAGTGATTATAACACAAAAAATACCAGATGTGCCCTTGCTGTTCACAGTGTTAAGAAAGGTTAATATTATTGTTGAATGTATTAAAATTTTAAACAGAGAAAAACATTAGGAAACTATGAACTTCAAATCTGAAGTGGAGAATCTCAGCAGTACTTATTCCCTCCTACTCTTTTTAGATAACAACAAAAACCAAAAAAATAGTAATTTAATAAACAATGTTCAGGAGGACATCAGTGATATTGTATTTAGTAAGTTTTGCATGTTGGTACTATGTTGTCAGGTTTTGGACGGGCATTTCCGGCCTGTTGTGTGGTCATTTTGAATTGTAGAAATTAAAAAAAATATATCTTGTTAATTGTTTTTGGTTAATTTTAACCTGTTTCCAATGAGTTGATAACTTAAATAATGTAAGTAAAAAATCGCTTGTTGCGTAAATTGATGCTCAGATTATTTTGTTAAAATTGTAGGCCTGAAGACGATAGGTCAATAACATTCACTCGGAGATTATTTTGATTAATGTTTGTGAACATCTTATCAAGGCAGTCATTGTACCTTGTGTTTTGATAAATGACTCAAGACAAAGCAAACGACTCACACAGGTTAATCAACGACTCCGCGTCTTTGGGATTTTTCTAAAGTGTTCATTTTTTATTGGTTTACAAATCATTTATTACAAATTAATTAAGAATTGACGAATCAAAAATGCAATTAGATTCTAAATTCGTAATAGTGTCAACATTGTACCTTTCAAAGCTTTATGGAAGGGCTATTACAATTATACTCACCCTGGTTTTTACCGATGCCTGAATCTTTCGAGTTTTCGAAATTCAAAGGAAATGTTTAAGGGAATTGGCTTGTTTGAGTAATGGAGATTGTTGTTAGGAGAAATTAGTCGAATTCAAAATCTTGAACTTTCCATATGTATTTATTCTGGATTTAAGCACATAAAGGGGCGAAGGGTAGTGTGACGTTATGTGGCCAAGCTATAACGTAATGGATTAAACTTATATTATTCATCTAGCTTGAGGCTTCCCTCATTCCAACTCCAACTCATTTTATAAAAAGGCTTCATTAATACGCTCTAACAATGTTATGTTTAAATAAATTATGCAACTAACTTTACCAGACCACATCACTTCAGGCTGTGTTAACTTGCCGCGTATGTTTTTTTTTGTTGCAGATGGCTGCGGCAGACCCAAAATGGCAGAAAGACGCTGCGGACCAGAACTTCGACTACATGTTCAAACTTTTAATAATCGGCAACAGTTCCGTGGGGAAAACATCCTTCCTTTTTCGGTACGCAGATGACAGCTTCACGTCGGCCTTCGTTAGCACCGTCGGTATAGACTTCAAAGTCAAAACCGTTTTCAGACACGACAAACGCGTGAAATTGCAAATTTGGGTGAGTTAAATTTTTATGTGCCTATGCGGTTGCTGAAGCGGCGCATTCAGTTGGGCCAACTTGGAAACCGTTTCAACCAGTTGAAAGTTGCACAATACAAGTTATGATTTTCACAACTCAGTTATTTGGGTACGCTGTGAATTGTTGTAAAGCAGATTGTTAAATGGATTTCGTAAAGTAATTATTTGTTTGTTGTGCAGTGATTTTATTTTGTAAAATAATTCAGGTTAATTTTTGTTTTACTACTTTGTACTTATTATGCGAGGTGTGCGATTTTTTATTCAAAATATTAAATATCTGCAAGGGAAATTTTCCACATGCATCATCCATCGATTTTGAACATTCGATGCAGTAGGACCATTAAATATTTAAAGTTTACTCCAGTATTCACACTTATTGTTGATGGTATTTTCGCATTTACTAGTAACTGTGTACTTTGTAACCCTTGCTATTTGTAAGATATAAAATATGTAGCTTAGAGAATGGATAATTGTCGTTTGCTACATTCATTAGTGCAACGCTATAAATAAACATAATTGATTAATTATTAACATAACATAACTATTATTGGAACATGTTTTAAAACAAAAAAATTGCCTCAAAATAGTTTTCTGCTGTTAGTTACCATCGCATAATTTTACTGAAACATTTATTTATCTATCTTGCAAAACCACGACCCTAAAAAGATAATTTCTTGTAAACATGATCAAAAGCATAGATTTAATAACCACTAAGTCAAAATAAAAAAGACTGAGATTGAGGAATTATGTCTAAACCACACATACATAATTGTGACAATCATTATCACAATCATGTAACACTACCTTCCTTTCAATACGTATTTTCGTATAAAATATTTTTGTTTAAATAATAGAATATTAGAAAAAAAATAGAACCACTTTAGTTTCACGTTTTAATTGTTAGTTTTAACCTTCTCCTTAAATATTTCGTAAATACTTAAATGATAGTAACATCATAAAAATAATTAGCACAATTGTATAGTAGTATTTCTAAATGCATATTTCTATATAACTTAATATTATCAGTTCTGCCTGTGATACAAAAACACGTTCTAATTGCGTTTTATTTGATTTAGATGAGTTTTTAAAGGGAAACTTTAATATCCGAAAATGAATATTAAATTTTACCCTAGTGATACCATAAAAAAATTTAAACTATTTTTTAAAATATGTTCAACCTACGTAGTTTATGGAATTTGTTCAATCAGTGACAGGATATTTAAGTCTATGTCAGGTTCACAACAATAAAATTATGCCTTGGTAACTTTTTAGTATCTGTATTCAACTGAAATATATCCGACAAAAAAGGAATTACTGAGTAGTACCGTATGCAATTTTTGTATTCTTAGAAATATATTAAAAATTATTTGAGAAAAACTTACGTCTTAAAGTTATGAATGGTTATTTCGCGTGGTTTACCCAATTTAAACCTCATCATCGATTTTTTTATAATAAGTGAAATCCATTGGTAATATGGTAATATGACCATTTTACGGGCACTTGCGATTGAATAATGACCCATTATAATCATAAGTGAATTTCAACCAGTGTCAACAATTCGCAAAGCTATACTGAGGGAGATTTGTGTTAGTGCGACTATTTGTTATTGCGGTTTACAAACATAGTAACATTTAATGTTTTTTTTTACGTTTAACATTGGTGGACAGTAAGCAATTGCAGAAAATTTACTTATTACTACGAGTATATAACGAATTAGCAGATAAAATATTTTACTATTATTAATCTTGTCAACAACATTAGATTACAATACCATTTTGTTTTTATAATTTTCATTTTGAATGAATATTGTGGTAAGAGAAGAAATTCAATTTATAAGTTAGGAATTTTATGACAATACGTTGAATATTTAATGAAATCAATACCTAACGACACCTAACTATCTTAACTTGAAATCATCCCGCACGATTTCACCACAAAGAACACTTTGTTTGCCTCCGAGGGTTGGAAGCGGCATCGCAAATATTTATCTTAAAATCCTCCCTAATACCTCACACTCCTTTTCTACAACCATCCGGTTTCTGGGTGTTTGGGAAAGCCTTAAGATGTTTAGCTGCTTGAATGGGCTTTAGGAAACGTTCGTCTGTAGAATTTGTAATGAGGTGCTCCACTTTATCACTTGCGGAATACGTTTCTACCAAAAATAATATAATCTTTCCCCTAATATCGTTTTTGCGGTTTCAATGTGTGTTCTTATTTTTCAGGATACCGCTGGCCAGGAACGATATAGAACCATAACGACGGCTTACTATAGGGGCGCAATGGGGTTTATTTTAATGTACGACATTACGAACGAAGAGTCATTTAACAGTGTTCAAGACTGGTGAGTATTTATTTCCTGCAGGGTATAACAATACTTCCTTCTGTTGCTTGGGCCACTATAATTCAGCAATAAAACATGCACGTTACCGATCAATCCTTATCAACATTTCATAGCAAGGTCACAGTATTTTTTTCCAATTATAACTTTGCATGAGTAAGCAACACTTATTAGTTAAGCTGAAATTTACAACTAAACTTCTCTTTGTTTTTTTTCTAGAAAAACCGTAATGGTATGCTATAAAGGTTACAGGAGACAAATTTATAATGTATTCCTCTTTTTTAATTGTCTGTTAATCTAGTTGCCACCGCTTAGTGGTCACTGCTTAGTGGTCACTGCTTAGTGGATCATTTTATGTCCTGTGGACATAAGCCCACCTCCTCTGAATTTACACCTGTAAATTATTGCTTTAATCCTACCCGACTATATTAGACTTAGGTCTGAGAGAACGAAAATAGAACGTAGAAATAAGTGCCTACAGAGTGATTGATTTGATGAAACGACTTTATCATAAACAATACCTGTTATCTACCCTACAACTGATTTTCAATCAAATACTGCAAACCGAATAAATACCAAAACAATGTAAAGACTCAGAAGTAATATTACTACACAAGAAAGGTAACATCAAATGTAGACCAATAAGTCTTGTTGAATTATACAGCAAATTTTCTACTAAAGTAATAAACAAAATAAGTAAGAAGAAGAAGCTAGTGGACAATAAACAAGTAAATTTCCAAATAAAATAAGAAAATAAGATTAAAAATCGCCGAAATAGAATTGAATTTCGTATGGTGATACTTGGCAATACAAAGTAAGTCGGCTTTATTGTGGTTGTGGTAGAACCTACGTGGGCAAGGAATGTAATATGTAATATAAGGGGTAAGGAATGTAATATATTCTATGACATATTTATTTAACCTTAGTTCAAATTAATTTGATATTCTGTACTATACAATTATTACAAGTAAAAGGACCAAATAAATATACAAATAAAATAAATTGCTTGCTCAACAAGTAGGGAACAAGGTACCTCTTGTTCCCTACTTGTTTTTTGTTCACTTTTGACCAAAGTGAACAAAAAACTATTATAATTGTTTAGTAATCAAAGTTTTACAGTCGAAGGAACGCACATTTATACTATCATAACTAAAAGTGTTGATTTCCACGTACATCTATGGTCCGTTGATGTTGATGATCGAACTCAAAACAGACTTTTTAGTTGGGTTTATATTCTAATATTTAAGTACTGAATTACGCTTTTTGAAATCAAGTCCCAGCTGATTTCAAGAACAAACATACATTTAAAAGATGTATTTTCCTGGTATAAACATTTATGAAAGACAGCTCATGGAAAAAAGGTTATTATTTAATAATTGATTACTAATAATAATTTACTAATTAATTTTTTATATATGAATATTTATATACTATTTTAATTGACCGCACATCAAAAGTTACACTATTTTAATTTTTTCATTTTTATTTGTTGTCAGTTTGTTATTTTACACAATTCTATGCTTTCATCATACATTCGATTTCGAGCTTCATAATTTAAAGTCGATGGAAAACTTTACGTCACAGTGTTGTCGCTGGAATCGAAATTAAATAAATATTATACAACGCCTTGAAGATTCTGAATGTTTTTACAAGACAACATTAATTGGCTGTCATTGTCGTTTATCGTTGTAATATTTCCAATTGCTGAAGATAGCAATTGAAAATAGCAAGCAATTTCCTGTCTTGCTATGTTTAGCCTGTCTGCTTTTGCAGCTATCTTTCCAAGTTTCTCATATAGGGCTAAAAAGCATAAGGCTGATACGGATACCAATATCGTTTGTGCGATAAGACTTTTATAATGACTTCAATCTCTTCATTCGTTCACTAATAATCCAGACTTCGTGTTTTTCACAAAGCTCTTCGACTATCTCCTTTTATTACTCTTACTCCTTTTTTGATGTCTGCAGCAGCAGGTAAGTTGTTAATGTCAAAGTTGGCCATTTACTGGCAAAGTTGACAAACACTTATTTGGGAATATGTCTTCGTTTCTTTTGGTCATCGCGAACAATCCCCCCTGGTTCAGATTGCCGCACAAGAATGGATATCTATTTGAAGATTTGTCTATGTACCGAGAATAAAGAGATGATTCAAGGACCGTGACTATAGAGTTTGGTAGATTAATTCCTTTAAATGAAGGAACTAATTCCTGAAGTTGAATAGATTGCTGGATTTTTCTGGTACTTCACCCAAAACTGCAGATGTTGTTTAGAAAACATTGTTTGAGTTTGCGCTGGAATTTATTAAAGTTTCAACAAGGCTCTTAAAATCTTCATGAATGCTCATTTATACTTCGTTAGAGCCGCTAAATTTTAAGAGGTACAATAAAATCTCCGTGCAAAAATATGCACATTTTGATTGAGTTCATGAAGTCCTCGTTGTTCAGAAGTTTATGAAAATGTTGGAGATCTTTATAAACTTATTTGTATTTGGTGCAAAATGATTGTAAAATAAGTTTAGACTCCAAAATTTGGAATGCTATTATATTAATATAGAGAAATCTGTAGCTACAGGGTGAAGTGCTGCATTCTTCAAATTAAGGATACTTCCGAATAACTTTACTGGTATTCCAAACATATGTTTTCCATTGCTTACTTTGATTTTAGTCTACTTTATTAGTAGTTTACAAATATACAGTGCGGACGTAAATGGTCCCCCTCCCCTGCTAACTTTCGAACCAGTGAAGATAGCAACATGAAACTAAAGCGGTATCAAATGGTATAAAGTTTGTGGTTTTTAGTGTAAATTTTGAATATCAATCTTCGTAGATGGCGCTGCGAGCGCTATCAACTTTGAAATTTCAAATTGCAAAGGGGGTCCTGTGACACATCGTTGCAAAGATCTTTCAATTGTCTATTCAACAGTGGCCGTAGTTTAATTCTATCAATCCGTTATAAAGTTACAATTATTTACATGCGGTTTCGGAGGCACGCGTATAATTTGTCGTATAACGCTGTATAGTCAAGGTAGGAACATGAAACCAAAGCGATATCAAATGGTATGAAGCTTGCTGTTTTTCAACGTAAATTTTGAATATTAATCTTCATAGATGGCGCTGCGAGCGCTATCAA
>JAWQRJ010005343.1:0-10317 GCA_033557515.1 Diorygopyx duplodentatus
ACATTGCAGATCTCTCCAATTTTATCGACAAATACATGAATATCTGCATTCTCATTTGTGCTTATAAGAATACAATCGAGAAATATTGAAGATTTTTAATTATTAAGGCATATGCAACTTATGTGTCGTTTTATGTGTCTTCTCATAACAATTCAAATTGGAGAATTTTTAACGTAATTACGTAACACAGATTGATTAATTTTAGAACCTAGCGAAGAATGCTAGATTTCATCATATCACATAAATTTCATCTTATCGCATAAACTGTTATGGAAAAAACAAGAAAAGTCAACTCAAATCGAGTCTAAATAAATATAAATCCCCACTACATTGCAGATCTCTCCAATTTTATCGACAAATACATGAATATCTACATACTCATTTGTGTTTATAAGAATACAATCGAGAAATATTGAACATTTTCGATTATTAAGTCATATGCTACTTATGTGTTGTTTCTATGTGTCTCCTTATAACATTTCAAATTAGAGAATATATAACGTAATTGTGGAACACAGATTGATTAAGCTTAGAACCTAGTGAAGAATGCTAAATTTCATTTTATCACATAAATTTCATCTTATCACATAAACTGTTATGGAAAAAAAAGAAAAGTGATCTCAAATCGAGTCTAAATTAATAGAAATCCGTACTACATTGCAGATCTCTTCAATTCTATGGACGAATACATAAATATCTACATTCTCATTTGTGCTTATAAGAATACAATCGAGAAATATTAAAGATTTTCAATTATTAAGTCATATGCAACTTATGTGTCGTTTTCATGTGTCTTATTATAGCAATTCAAATTGGAGAATTTATAACGTAATTACGTAACACAGATTGATTAATTTTAGAACCTAGCCAAGAATGCTAGATTTCATCATATCACATAAATTTCATCTTATCGCATAAACTGTTATGGAAAAAACAAGAAAAGTGAACTCAAATCGAGTCTAAATAAATAGAAATCCGCACTACATTGCAGATCTCTTCAATTCTAGCGACAAATACACAAATATCTACATACTCATTTGTGTTTATAAGAATACAATCAAGAAATATTGAAGATTTTCGATTATTAAGTCATATGCAACTTATGTGTCGTTTCTATGTGTCTCCTTGTAACATTTCAAATTAGAGAATATATAACGTAATTATGTAACACAGATTGATAAAGCTTAGAACCAAGTGAAGAAGCTAAATTTCAATTTATCACATAAATTTCATCTTATCACATAAACTGTTATGGAAAAAAAAGAAAAGTGAAGTCAAATCGAGTCTAAATAAATAGAAATCCGTACTACAATGCAGATCTCTTCAATTCTATCGACAAACACACAAATATCTACATACTCATTTGTGCTTATAAGAATACAATCGAGAAATATTGAAGATTTTCGATTATTAAGTCATATGCTACTTATGTGTTGTTTCTATGTGTCTTCTTATAACATTTCAATTAGAAATTATCTCTAATTAAGAGAATTTATAACGTAATTATGCAACACAGATTGATTAAGCTTAGAACCTTGTGAAGAAGGCTAAACATAATTCATCATATCACATAAATTGTTATGGAAAAAAGAAGAAAAACGAACTCAAATCGAGTCTAAATAAATATAAATCCCCACTACATTGCAGATCTCTCCAATTTTATCGACAAATACAAAAATATCTACATACTCATTTGGGTGTATAAGAATACAATCAGAAATATTGAATATTTTCAATTATTAAGGCATATGCACCTTATGTGTCGTTTTTATGTGTCTTCTCATAACAATTCAAATTGGAGAATTTATAACGTAATTACGTAACAGATTGAGTAATTTTAGAACCTAGCGAAGAATGCTAAATTTCATCATATCACATAAACCTATGTGTTGTTTCTATGTGCCCTTTATAACATTTCAAATTAGAGAATATATAACGTAATTATGTAACACAGATTGATAAAGCTTAGAACCAAGTGAAGAAGCTAAATTTCATTTTATCACAAAAATATGTACATACTCATTTGTGTTTATAAGAATACAATCGAGAAATATTGAAGATTTTCGATTATTAAGTCATATGCAACTTATGTGTCGTTTCTATGTGTCTCCTTATAACATTTCAAATTAGAGAATTTATAACGATTATGTAACACAGATTGATCAAGCTTAGAACCAAGTGAAGAATGCCAAATTTCATCATAGCACATAAATTTCATCATATCACAAACTGTTATGGAATAAAAGAAGAATAATGAACTCATATCGAGTCTAAATAAATAGAAATCCGTACTTCATTGCAGATCTCTTCAATTCTATCGACAAATACACAAATATCCACAGACTCATTTGTGCTTATAAGAATACAATCGAGAAATGTTGAAGATTTTCAATTATTAAGTCATGTGCAACTTATGTGTCGTTTCTATGTGTGTCCTCATAACATTTCAAATTACATTATAACGTAATTATGTAATGCAGATTAATTTCTTTTCGAAACTAGCGAGGAAAGTTTATATTTTTTAGTAGGTGGTAACATAAAGCCAAATAATCTTATTTACTGAATAAATTGTTAGATAAAACCACTTCTCTTAAGGCTTTGTTGTGTGATCAGATATACATTTTCTCATTAAATTGCAAAACGCAGAAACATTTTCCTTTATACGCCACTTTTATCTCTGAAAAAAATACAGGGTAAAAAGATAAGCGGCAGTAAAAATGTTAGAGAAAGGAACAAGGCTCGTAAAATGTACTTCACGAATACGCCAGAGCATATATTTTATATACTTACAAGTTATCATAATTGCACTAGGTACTTGAAGCATACGAAAAAAAAACGCATAACAAATTATATAATTATGTGCTGTTGTATTCAGTTTTAAATTGCGGCATTTAAATAGACGGCACGAAACACGTTAAAAAAAATGTGAACGATTATGAGCTATTTATATACATGTCTACTTTTGATTCTCTCTTGATTGCAATGAATGTAAATGCAGGGTGATTAATAAGAAGTTAACATTATTTAAATATATAGTGATTTCAAAAAATACCGATATTAATTTTAAATAAAAAATCATATACTCTAAAAATAAACATATATATTAAATTTATGGACTCTCTATGTACACTTAGCTGATATTTCGATAATTTAAATTTGCGATTTGAACAAACAAATAAACCCGATAGCTAAAAATGATTTAAACCCGAGTTGTAGGAATAAACATTAAATATTATAAAATGCTATTTTAAAAATGTAAAATGCATCGCAGGGAAAGTCCGGGGATATAATATTATCCAACGGTAAATGTTCAATGTACACACTGTGAACAGGAGCTTAATGGAATTGGCAGAAATAAAGGAAAGGTAAAACATATTGTTAAAAGCGGTTAAAATATTAAAATCGGTAAATAATAAATTTTAGGGGGGTGGGGGGCAATGAAAAATTGCTTCGGGTGTAGTGACATGGGGTATTTCCCGGATTAACATGTAGATGTATCGGAAAAACTGGTCGCTTTGTATACACAAAACAGATATATATTATATATATATATATATATATATATATATATATATATATATATGTTATGATATAGTTGTTAAATGTTTTATGTCAAACGTTGTACGCTTGACCTACTTTGGTATAGCCTGCAATATTTCACTATTGTATTCTAGGATCTTAATGTATTTAGTTAGTCGTGTCGCCATGTTCACCAATGAATGATGTTTACGTGTCTTGAAACTACGACGAATCAAGACTGAAAAGAGTTCTTGATGGAGAATCTGATCAAATTTTCAGTCCGCCATCTTGAATCGGCCATTTTGAATGTTTAATTTTTGACTCCAGATTTACAATCTGCGATCCCGAAAGTTCCCGAATTTAAATTGATAATTTAATTTCACCAAAATGGTTTTCACTGATGCACATTTTACCCTATTAGAAAATATAATTAGACCTTTTATAGAGGTTGAAGAAATTCGAAAGAAAACGTTTAATCGTAAAGCAAATATAAGATAAGACATAATAACTGTTAGATAATTTTTTAAAAGTGGAAATGTTTAAAGTGGAAAGAATTTAAAAGTAAATCTTTAAAATAAAAGGTAGATTGTAGAGAAAGTAGGAGCATGAAATATTCCGACGGGAAGTGGTCAATGTACACTTTCTGAACGCGCGGTATAATGAAACTGTGAGAAATAAAGAAAAAGTTAAAGTCTATTGTTAAAAGCGGTTAAAATATTAAAAATCGCTGTGTAAATAATAAATTTTGTATCGGGTAATGAAAAATTGCTTTTAGCTTGGTGACGTAGAGTATTTCCCCCGGATTAATATATAGGTGTATCGGAAAAATTGATCGTTTTTAATATATAAAACAGAGATATACAAATGCATCAAACGCAATAATATTAATAAAAAAAATATTGGAAAGGCCGATATTGTTTGGAGGACGAGTAATGAAGTGTTCCACCACAAACACGAGAGTGCGTTGGCTTGCCCAAAATTTCGTATTAATATAATCCGGGTTGAATTTTGGAAATACATATCCAGCATGGTATTAAAATTGAAATTCCTGCACAGGGATATTGTGAAGTGTTTGATTTATGTGGCATGAATAAATTATAAATTTGCCCGGATTATTTTCGGAGAAAAGATGAAACTTAAATACCCAAAACGCATACGTACTTTACAAGAAGCTTGTTGGTTCTTCTTTCAAAACTTTGTAGTTACCAACACGTACAATGCGAAGAAAAAGAAGTATTTGTTTTGGCATAGTTAATCCAGAAAAAGTAAAATTTTCACTCAATGGCACCTAAGCATCGCGTGAGAAGACCAACTCTTCACACTATGTGACAATTTCCATATTTTATTGTTATTGATAACGCACATTGCAACCCACACAACCGCTACAAACGCACAACCGTAGGAACACGTTCCAATGTACTACCGGAGTGCGGTCTGTCGAACCGTCACAAGGCTGTTCAGGCCAGAGTATACCTTTGGGACATGCGCACATCCTTCCGAAGTTCAATTTTGAGAGACAGATTCTTAGGCGCGCTTATGTGACCAGGTAGTCATTCTGGATCCCTTTGTTTAATGCAAGGACTACCATTTATTTAAATTAAAAACCCCCAACATCCACCGCAAACCAATTTAAACTTTTATTTACTATAATTACCGTCGCTTTATGGGTCAATTTTCACCGCCGAACTACAAAAATATTCATAATAAATCTGATTAATGAGTGATGTAATAATCTGATTAATACGAAAATTTACATAAACGTTCCAGATGAAGAACGAAAATATGAGAAGATTACCGTCTTGACACTTCTCAAAACAACAACAAAATATCACTTTTTTTTTCACAAAGAAGAATTAAAATTGGATAACACTGCTGGCTGTTCAAATTAAAATCAGTTACCCTCCGGTTACATGTATAATTAATTCATTAATTGTTAGTATTGTTTTCCAGAAACGCATTTAAACATTGGCACGTCCATGGGATATCATATTGAGTTTTTCGTTAATTACAACAATTCAATTATTCAAAATGGCGAATCCAATATGGCCGACGAAACTGTTTTTATGTTTTAAACTGTTTAAATCAATAATTCAAACCAACGTTCTTGACTGCGCACATACATAGGATAAACAGGAGATTGATTAGATGTAATTTTACTTATAAACTTTTTTCACCTTTAAAATGTAACATTATATCGATCCACGAGCAATTTTTGATTTCTGGATTAGTAATAAAGTCACTCTAACACCCCGCGTTAACTCTTTAGGAAAGGGTACATATTCATTAGCTTCGGCAAACAGAATCGCGGGTATGGCGCTCTAAAATTTGCATTTTTTCTCAAACGGACTTGATTTACCGCTGCCCCTACTTTTAAATGTTTTAATTACTTGACAAAGGGGGCGTACTGTTCTTTTTCCGTGCCGCCTTCGACGATGGCCCTTTCTGATGAAGTAGGGGGTAGAATGATGAGTAAGCAATCGATTTAAGAGTTCTATTGGTCCCATATGGTCCATATTATACGGGAGCGGAATGATGAAATAAACACGTCATATTTTTAGATCAAACGGTCTCTTTCTCAGATTAGCGGATGACTAAGGCCATGATATGTAATGATAAGTTTAGGGGGTCGTGGACGTAATTTTTACATAAATCGTTGTTACGACGGGGGGCCGCTATTCATCCGTCCCCACCGCATGTTGCTCATTGATAAACCGACGAACGAAAATGAGGCTGAATTTCAGCTCCCTTGTTGTACGAAACACCATTGAAATTCTGGACCCTACCTCGCGTGCATGTCGCGAAATCCCCAAAAATCAAATTAGCGAAATGAATCCTTTCAATTTTTTACAGCGCCGGCCAAACTGGAAAAGTTATAATTGCATTTGAAACATTATAATAGCTTATGCACATCGTGGCACTAACACTGCAGAAACAATTTCATTCTAAAACGGATTTTAACTCTGACACACAGTAAAATGTTTCACATGCAATACATGACCTTCCCTTACGGTTCAAACAATGAAAGTTTGTTAAGCATTTGTCTTATTTAAACTCTATATAATGTATTACTTTATTCAGCGGGATTGACGCGTCCGTTGCCGAGTCAACGCGTCGTGCTGGTCGCTCGGCTCAGTTCTTTATCATTATGGCAAGAAAACTATAACGTACCATTTGATTGAAAAATGACACTTGAAATTATCTTATTAATTTGTCTCTTTAAGTGGTTATATGTCACTTGTTAACTCTTTTGAAATTTAGTTACGTCTACTTTGAAAAGATAGAAAAAGGTTATGTATCAATTCAGCTAATAGAAGCCTTAACCCATTGTGCAAAATCACGTTTCGGTTTTTTTCACGACAGACTAAACGCTATTAATACGCGAGTGAATGTTTCAATGCCACCTAGGATGGCGGTATAGTGGAACACCGTAACTAGGTGCAATGGAAGGCATAAATAATAATTCCCAACATTCTTCGCTTGAAGAACATTAAAAAATAATTATGTTTACAGTGTTCGTTGTAATAAATTACGGTACGACGTAAGGATATTGTGCCGGTTGCAAAGTTACTCATGTAGGTGTTGCCAACAGTCAAGAACTCTTTCGCAATCGGGCATTTATCAAATAATCCTGAATTGAATTGCTTTGCGTATTCGTATAGCATATTTCAAACATTATTTTTATCTGGCAAGGTCGTTCGCTTTAGTATTACTCAATAAATGTATCACTTTTGTTCACCTGCTTAAAAACTAACCACAATTCTTAGTAAATAATGTGATTCAATCGTTCTGCGCATTTCTTGATAACAGTAATGTTATGAATTGTCATCATTTTATTTTTAACTAATATGATCTCATGGTGGAATTATTCATTTAATAACGACTGAAACATATTATGACCGCTTCGCTTTAACACCGGAAAATTTAAATTAAACAAATTTCGTTCCCAAAAATTAATAAAGTACAAAATCCTATTGTAAACAAGATACGAACTATGTCAGTGGCAATTAAAACTTGATGGTAAATAGATTGGAAGTTCTAAAAGTCCGTTTTAATTAATGTGCCCCACACTGGCTAGATTCGGAATTTTCCTTCGCCCTCTTGCACAAAATATTAAAAAATCCATAACTCGGCATTAGGAATCGATAGGATAAAAAATATTAATCAGATTACTATCGGAAACATTGCGGAGCTGTCACTGGTAACATTCATGTGCGAGTAACTTTTCAGCAGAACCAGGTCAACACACACATACACCTGTACCCTCGTACATCATCAAATTTTCAGTGCAAAATTTACGTTACCGCAGTTCCATTTAATTTTAAGCTATTAAACCCATAATTAACGGTGGCATGCAAAATTCAAAATGGTTAATTTTTGAGAATCGAAATATTTTCATATATACAGGGTGTCGTAAGAGAAAGTCGTGTGAGTATTTCACACCAGCTTTTTAGTTTAATTGTACGTTAAGAGTAAACGTTCTATAGCGGCCATATTAGATATGCGCGCGCACACTAGTCTTTATGTCCTAGTGTATACGGTCTAACCCTTATCTATAGGTCCAAAACTTCGTTACCGCTGTTACTAACTAGATCTTGTTAACATTTTGTTGTTACCGCTTGAAATATCAATATCCTTCATGCATAGTTGTAGGATTTTCAATTTTCCTTTCATTGTTAACGAGGTATTAGTCACGTCATGAAGTGTTTTGAGGCGAACGCTCAATATTGAACTATTTATATTACATGCTGGATTATTTTACACAACAAAAGCGTGTGTGGTCAACTGCCGCTGTATTCAGCGCAAAACCGGGATAAACTGCATTGTTCGCAAAACGTTTTGAAAGGATTATGAAAAATAATTAGTTTCGTATGAGTAATCAAATGGCAATACAATTCGGACGAGAATTCCATTAACATATGGCCCTGGCTCCAGCTTTTACCCCCACGGCTACGTTCTATGTATATACGGGAGTGTCGGTAAAATAGAAATCCCACATCGAAATGCAACTGTTCAACCCCGATGTTAATGTTAGAATAGAAACCCCAATTCTTCCCCTAATCTACCGAGTTAATCGGCTAGAAATATATTGCTAATCGATAAGCTTTACATTTGCTGCATTTACATTTAATGCTCTTACAAGATAAGAAAAAAAAAACTTTGGAAACGCTTGGTTAACATTCGACCTTAACGCCGATTGTAATAAGGACGAATATCGGTTGCTTCAATTGTTCAAATCTTGCTGTCAATTAAAATTATGGCGGCTTTTTAAATATGAACAATCTTCTGTAGCGCCCTCTACACGTACTCTTGGAACCCACTTTAATGGTGTGTTTTCAAAATAATCTCGCCGACAATACTAAATATTTACCTTTGAGAAATCAATAGCTTTGTTTGTTGAGGTTACCTTATCTTCAACAAACTGAACGCCAAAGCCCACTTGATGTGTTGTGTTAGTTTGTTTTTCGGATTATTTTTGCTTTCTCAGCGGAATATTATTTGTTATTCACGCCTAGTAAGTAGAAAAAATAATTATAAATTATAATTCTTAAAATACGTTTTTTCGATGGGATGTTGTACGTCGTATTACTTATCGTTTTATTTTTGGGGGTGTTTTTCATTACGAATGTAATTCTATCAAATTTAACAAAGAATTTTTAAGTACGTTGGAAGAGCGACTTAAAAATCCTTTAATTAGACACCAAACTCGATACGATTATTTCTAGGAATAAAAAGAACCACCTCCCTTGAAAATATCCACCCCCATAAACTAAAAAAGTCAGTCGTCAAACTAAAGAGTCTTACGACAATTATTAAATAAAGAAGAAATGTTTTACGTTGTTGTAAAGGAATTTTAATTTCCTGTCCAATAAGATGTATTGTATTCCATGTGGGATTTAACCCTCTTTTAAATATTTTATTCTGTATTATATCTTTTGGGCTTTTTCTCTATAAGTGGCATTCCATCAACTTTGAGTAAATTGAAACAGCAATTAGAAAATTCTTTAATTAGATACCAAGCTCAATATGATTATTTTTATAAATAAAAAAACTACCCTTAAAAACCAACAAACCCCTATAAAGAAAAAGTGAATATTTCGAAAAATGATTAAAGATATAAATGTGGCGTTTTACATAGATTTAAAGAAGTTTCTTATCCATACTATCCAATGTTTCCTATTCAATGTATTTGAGGTTCGTTTTAACCCTAATTTTATATATTTTTTTGGGGGCGTTTCTCATTATAAGTGTAATTCTATCAAATTTAACAAAGAATTTTTAAGTACGTTGGAAGAGCGACTAAAAAATCCTTTAATTATACACTAAACTCGGTATGATTATTTCTATGAATAAAAAGAACCAGCTCCCCTGAAAATATCCACCCCCATAAACTAAAAAAATGAGTCGTCAAACTAAAGAGTCCTTCGACAATTATTAAATAAAGAAGAAATGTTTTAAGTTGTTCTAAAGTAATTTTAATTTCCTCTCCAATAAGATGTATTGTATTTCATGTAGGTTTTAACCTTTTTTTAAATATTTTATTATGTATTATATCTTTCGGGGTTTTTCTTTATAAGTGATATTCCATCAACTTTGAGTAGATTGAAACAGCAATTAGAAAATTCTTTAATTAGATACCAAGCTCGATATGATTATTTTTATAAATAAAAAACTACCCTTAAAAACCAACAACCCCCTATAAAGAAAAAGTGAATATTTCGAAAAATGATTAAAGATATCAATGTGACGTTTTACATAGATTTAAAGATGTTTCTTATCCATCCTATCCAATATTTCCTA
>JAWQRJ010005344.1:0-10316 GCA_033557515.1 Diorygopyx duplodentatus
GTTATAAATACTCGCATATCACATGTCTTTCATAAATTTATAAGAAGAAAAGCATCCTCAATATTTAAACTAGGTGAGAGAAAGTCGTGTGATGATTCCCACCCACTCAGTTAATAATGGCTACGTCATTGTCCTTCAAATAATGTCAGAACATGATAATAGGACCAAACGCAGTTGCAATGAGTGTAGGACCAGTGTACGGTACGGGAATCGCAGATTAAAGCCACATCACATAAATATTATGACTGTGAACTTTGTTTTTCTCCAATCCATGTTTTTCAGAACGGTGTTCACGATAGCTCGTCATCTAATGAACGGATTCACTGAAAATTTTGCATACATTTACCGAGAAATAGTAGGCGTGACGGACGATTTTTGATAAAAAAATTATTGATGAAATATTAATAACAGCCGTATTTTTGTATACAATTCGTCAACAAAGATTTTTTCGATAAGTAAACTAGATGAAACAAAAACGGTCCTTCACGCCATAGCCAAAACTGTTTGCTTTTTTCTTCCAAGCCAACCTGGTTAGCGGAATTAAACCGTCCACACTGTCAGACGCAACAGCCTCCGATGTATTACTCTGTCAAATCCGCTGGAAAAACCCGCAGATTTTTGGGTCGTCAAGTAGAATAACCCCTTAAATGAACCTTCGTCCTATATGAACCTTCGTCGTATATCATAAGTTTCTTCTGACCAGCTAACTGATTTCTCCGGAGGAGATCAATCTTCAAATTTTTACTGGACTAATATTATTATACAATTCCTCCCGTCACTGTAGAATTTAAAATGTGTAAAATAAACAAGAAGAATTAGCTCTTTGCACCCTAATAAGGTGTAAATACATTAAGGAAATCCCTAAATGTGTCGTGGGAAAATGTAACTTTAAAAACCTCGTGAGAAACCTAAAACACTTTACGAGTCACCTAATTATCACTTTATTTTATTACACTATTAAGACTATGATCGTAGCGTTTACAACATGCACTTATTTTGTGAATCAGCATGTTTGTAAAAGATATTGTAATAAGTGATGTTTCTGTATTGAACCACTCATACGCATACTTATTAACTTATACACGTTATAAAATTGTAAATACATCGACGCTAACCATTAAATGAAGCGTTTTAATTTGCTCCCTCGAAATACTCGCAAACTCAAGCTATATTCATATTAGTGATTCCTCTATGGCTCAATCTAACTTTCTGCCTCAGTTGGTTACTTGTTCTATTGTACAAATTGCTTTTAGTACACTCTCGAATGGAAGAAATTCATCCCTGAATGCAGTTGTTTCTAAAATGTGTTTTGAATAGTTTCTTTTCAACGTTTTACGGTTTACGATTTGATAATAGGTTTGTTCCAAAAGACGATTACCGTATTTATGTGGTTCTTGCCTTATGGCGCATGCACTCTTGTATAATTCATGAACTACAGTGCGGATACAAAATGCAGTTTGTGCTGTTCTTGAACTAACTTGATTCATGTTTCTAATATAGACCGTAGTTTGTTCAATACAGCCTGAAATATGGATTATAGTGATTGGAATATGTTAGTTCTTTTTACTATAAAAGAAGTATATATTTTCGCTAGATCTAGAATTCACAATTCAGAACAGGGAATTACCAGAGGATCTATAATTGAAATAACATTTCAAGACATACACAGATTTCATCGTGATTTGAGTTGGAATATAAATACTAAAACGTTACATTATAGTAAAAAGGAAGGTATCAGACTAGTAGTGCTCATTATGCCTATTCAAAATTTCAGTGTTGCTACGTTTTGCCAACTTGAATAAAAATGCATATTATTGTAAGGTAACGAAAATTGTTGATGTAAAGTTACCGCACTATAAATGAACGTTTAAATTCTAAACTGCATATTTGCAGTGTCACCATTACAAATAGAAATAAAACCGTATTTAGAGAAAGCTTCCATAACTATAAACCATTGATAATTTAATTACTAAATCTTCCTCTAAATCAACTGTTTTAGCTGATCAAGCGTATAAAAGTACAGACGTGTAAGAAAGTACTTTTCACTCGACCTACTATCTTTGAACTTCTGCACTATATACACGTTTTAGAAAGTTACCTGATCTGTAGATGCCTTCACTCAAAAGTCATTGATAAGAAACCAATTTCTTGACCAACTCTATACAAGGAAGTAGGTTCATCTCGATTTATTTTCTATTGAAGTCGAGTGCAATTCAATTTATATGCAAATTTTATTGTGTATTACACAGAAGATAACGCGAGTTAACTTTCTGTACCAATCGCGCGATTCTGTGCCATTACGGGGATTAGTTTAAATTAAAATTGTATTTTTGCGTGTGTTTATATACTCTTAATACTAAGAAACTAAAAAATATATACAGAAAAAATGGAATAGCGAAACAAAAGAATGCGCTGGGGGGGCTATGCAAGTGGTGAATTCGTCATTATTATTTTTTGTTCAAGACGACATACGTAACATCACCTAAAGTCGCTAGTAGGCGTTGATCGGAGTTTTGTCTCCTCGTCTGACACAGGCAACAAGTCGGTATACGTTTTTTACGCCTCTATCTTCTCATTTTTTTCTATTTCTCGTGGCGAGGAGTACAGACAGGGCCGTTGCCGAAATTTGCCGACGAATTTTGTTACTGTACGTCCTTCACTCGACGAGCACGTGGTTCATTTCGCCTGGTAACCGTCTGATTTCAGTCAGTTGTAGCCTTCAGCTCGCTCGTAGAAGTATAGTTTAGTAGCCTTCGCGCCTTACTCGAATCGAAAAGTTACGTAAAGCCGAGCGATTAGGCGTTTAATCCTCTCGGCGAAAATTTCTTCGGCGATCGCATTTTGTTATGGTCATGTGACTGGGCACGTACGTTTTGGCAAAGTGTCACCCGGTGTTGTCGCGGCCATCTCCTCCGGGTCCTTTCGATTTTCCCTCACCGATGTGCACCTACGTGAAGATGGACACGTGGATGCAGGACGTGGTATGTACGTTTTCGGAAAATTTCTGCCCGGTTTCGGGAGTTGCTAGGCGAAAAGTTGCGACCGTTGGGATGTTTTTAGAATCGGCGATCGTATGGTTAATGTTCACGGTTGTTTTATTTTCGGTTTCTGCCGTACAGCCGTGACCTAAGTCATTCTTCGCAACACGTTCGCCGTCCAAAAAATTGCTACAAAAATAAAAATGCCTTTCTCCGTGTGTGTCAGTGCATTTGTGTACAAATATTTAGAACGGTTTCTTTTTTACTCGCTTGCTATATATAAGCAAATAACTTTTATTGTGCCTTTGAACACATTCCATGCGTCGCATACGTCGATCTACATTTAGAACAATCTACGAAACGCAACCTGAAGTACAAATTATTTTATTAAAATCACGTATAATTATGGTAGCATTCTCTTATTTAGATGGACACGTTTTTAATGCAAGTAAAGTAATGATATAGTAAAACATCCGCCTCTTTAAATAGAGGTATTGGTATTGCTGCACACTGTGGCTGTTATTTTAATAACGGCTCTTTAATTACTTCGCAGAAAAAAGCAACTGTGTAACATTGTCGTATTTGTAGTTTCTGAAAAAGATTTCTAAATCTCTCTGAAACTGAACAAAATAAACCATTGGGTTCTTACTGTTAGACATGAAATCTATGCTTCAGCTATGACAGAAATGGAAGCAAACACATAAATAAGTCGGCAGTTCCCAATGTTCGATTCTATCATCTTAAACATGATTTTTTTTAAACTATTCATAACTATTCTTTTTTCAGTATGAATAAAAATGTTGGGTATTATAAACTATACTATAATATTTAAGTACATGGTAGAGCCAGCAAGCTCGGTTCAAAATACAAAACATTTTAGTTTGGCGCGCCATCCTGTGGTCAAAGGTCAAACTAATTTCAATCGTAAAGTAGTATTTCCCAATGCTCAAAACTTGCGACATACAATTTTAGCTCGTTTAGTAGTATTACTAAGAAATTAAAAAACTACCGTTTCAGACATTATTGTTAAAATTATTAAATAAATTAATAATTATTCAACATAATCTCCTATTTTGAATAGGAACACCCTGTATATTATTACATTTTTGAGTTCCTTATGGAACTTTTGATCTATTTTATTAAACATACATTTGGCCATTTAGGAGTTACTGGACATTTTTTACAAAAAATGACATTAGCTTAACATAGCGGTACGGCAATGCGAATCCTAGCCCGCTTACAGTTTATTTCAGCAAAAAAAATCAAATAAAAGTTACAGTATCTAGTCCCCCCACATTTTTGAGTTCCTTATAGAATTTATGGTCTATTTCATTCAACATACATTTGGCCAAAATCGCATCGTTTAGAAGTTATTGGACATTTAAAGATGGTGTGAAACACTCACACGACTTTTTCTCACCTAATCCCCCTGCCTTTTTTTAAACGGTCCTGCTTTGGCCCTATATACGTTTAATAATATTTACCATAAATTCGACAAGAAATTTGAAAAATGTGATAATATATAGTCTGTTCCGTTTAAAAAAAACTGAAGTTTTAGTTTTTTAAATGAAACACTTCCTATATCGTTGCATTATTGGATTTTTTTTGAACTCTAAATCAAATCTTATAGTCCTGTAATATTTAAAATTGCTTGTTAGTGTAATTAATAGTCAATATGTAAATATACTATCTTTTACTTTAGAATGACCATTTTTTTAATATTTATACCGGTGTCAATGGTGCGATTTTGGCTAAATGTATGGTTAATAAAATCGACCATATACTACCAACAAGAAATTTAAAAATGTAATAAAATACAAGTTCTGTTTAAAAAACTGAAAATAGAACTGATACTATAAGAATTTATTTGAAACTTTTTTCTTTGAAATGATTAGAAATAAGTGTTAATCACAGATTGACGGACTGATGAAAAGGCAGACAGAAAGATGAATGGATCAATTTCAAAAAATGGTATCATTGTTTTTAGAATAGCCTAATTCCCCAAAATATATCAAAATCTCACCACCAAAATGTTGGACACAATGCGCCTAGTAAATCTTTTAGTTTAGTTGTCGTCATCGTGGTCACTTTTCTCTCATGAAGATGTGAAAGGAGATTCTAAATCCAGGTCAACCTCCGTAGTGACCAAAGTGGTGACTCTAATATATCCATACCTAGAAAAAAAGAAATGCCAAAAATGAAAAAAAATTGAAAGAAAATATTAGTGGGGTTGTAATCGGCAAAAATTATTTAAAAAAATACTATACAGGATTATTGAAATTCATTCCCTTACTTCTAATAGTGAGGAAAACTGTTCAATGTTTACATTTAACAATTTTATAACTTTATTCACAGTTTGCAGACATACATACGATTCATACTCCTCCGCTTTATCCTCCAGTAGTTTAAATAGTGGTATGATATAAGGGTGATTGCAAGTTGCATATGTTACACTCTATACTAGGGCAAAGGAGTATATTCCTAATGGAAAAAATACAAGAGAAATATTAACTGTAAAATTAATTAGTTGAATAAATAATAATAATATATAAATTGTTGACGTATTGGTTTTTATTAATTAAACGTTGTTGTAAGCTTTCGCGGCTGGTGTTCGTACTTTTTGGCTTTCCGCGTCGGTGAAGAAACTCTCACTTGACGTTTCGCTGCTCATTACAGACGGCATCATCAGAACTAACTGATGCGGCTAACTGGATCGCAACTTTGGTCCGGTTTATATAGAGGATATAAACTGGACCTACGTACCAAACCGTATCAGTTAGTTCTAATGATGCCGTCTGTAATGAGCGGCGAAACGTCAACGGAGAGTTTCTTCACCGTCGTGGCGATCACCGTAAAGCCAAAAAGTATGGTATTTATTAATAATTTTTTGAAAATGGAAAAACTATACAAAAGATACAATTATTAACCTCATTTTTAAAAAAAATTAATGTACTTCATTCAAAATTTATTTATTTAAATGGTCAACATAAACTGCCGTGGTGTAAGTTAATTTGCACCAGACGGACCATTTTTTACCTTATGGATCATCCACTGCTATCTTTTCGAAGAGTCCTTCCTTCTCACTGCTGGAAAAGGGTGGTTCCGGTGGAGGAAATTCTTTTCTTTGTCCTCCATTTCTTTGGGTTTGGCAAGGGGCTTGAAAACAGCTCTCCTAAACTTGACGTAGTGTCGGTTTTTAACCTTGCCCATTTCATCCTAGGAGCACAATTAAATGTTGCCCTTTTGCATCCTCCGCCCGTCAATTACTCTCCAGTTTTTGGTATTTAACGCATTGGGCTTTCAATCTTTCCGGAGATTATTACTTCCCCCGCCTCTATTGGCCCCGGAAACCAAAACATCGAGGAATCAATAAAAAAGCCATTTATGTATGTCTGGTAAAATATTTTAGGTTACCTACCGTCTTTACTTTGACCCAGATGCAAGAGCATATCAGCTGGCTGTGCCCCTGTACTTCTATATTTATATTTCTTTCCAGTAGTGGCTGCGTCGGAATAGAAATACTAGGAACTAAAGCGATAAATACGCTATCGATTGATCGGATTTAATTTTTATCGTTGGGGCCGACAGAGAGGTTGCCTATAATAGCAATGTACCAGTCGGTAAGGAAGGAAACTGGCAACCTGGTATAGGAAAACGGTGTTCATTCAGATGGTTTAAATCTCGGGTGATCTCACCCCATGAAGAATAGAGGGCGCAGCGAAGTCATCTGTTGAAGTATCAATAAGAATTCCTGTTTCTGACAAAACTGAAATACTACTGTCAAGTTAACACAATAAAGAAGTTTCGTACTACTTGAAAGAGGATTTTCTATGCTTGTAAAACATGAACTGATAGTGTATTCTTTTAAAACTCTTCTTTTGTGAACCGGTGGACGTCTCAATGAGCTCCAGGTGAATTCTGGAACTCAATGAGATGCTCACGGGTAGACGATCGTGTCCACTTTCTTCTAGACTATGCAACTTTAGTTGCATAGCGTTACATAGTCAGACACCAGAGGTATATGACAGTAAAGCCTAAATTAAGTTAACCTAATTTTATTGCATTACAATTATTCACCCATTAAAAAGAACAATACGTAAATCGATCGATTTTTAGTAAGGTTCCTTTAGTGTTAAGCAATACTCGCACATAACGTGTCTTTCATAAATTTATAATAAGAAAAAGACCCCCATGTGATGATTTACACCAGTTGATTTAGAAATAAAATATCGCGTTTCTAACTTTTGTTTTCAAAATTTAAGTTAACAATCAAAAATAGTGGTTCACATTTTTGGAGAAATAAACTTTTCTTTGAGAATAGTATTTGCTTTCTAAAAAAGTGTTTCATGAACCCAAAAGGAAAACTGGCGCAGTGAGTAGGATTATCAGTAATCAAAGCAAAGGTTTTGAATGAATTTTAATTCTTTAGACTGCTAATCAATTTCGTAATAGCCAATAGGACCTCCACCTAATGTTACACGATTACGTTATTGTCGTTATTGTTTCAGGTACATTAAGGCCACCAGGTTTGATTGGTGGAAGCAAACCAAAAGTAGCAACGCCAGCAGTAGTTTCAAAGATCGAACAGTACAAACGGGAGAATCCGACGATATTCGCTTGGGAAATCAGGGAGAGGCTTATATCGGAAGGTGAGCTTTACCACGAAGTTTATTTCTTCTTGCCTTTAATTTTTTTTTGCTATTTACCCTCTTACATTTTGTTAAACGAGCTGCCTTTTCATACCTTTCCGCACTGTTGACGTGTGTACAAATCGGTGGCAGAAAAACAGGATAACGAGCCCTGTAATGACGGCTTGGCTGACGTTTATTTATTGCCGGCGACTCGGCCGGTAATCCGCCGATAACCTTTATTACAGATTCTTTGCCCAAATTACACGACCTGATCGAGCGGTTTGTAATAAGTTAGGGGCGCGCATGATGGCCGTTCATCATGTGCAACCGCCAATTTCCGAACGTACGAGCCACTAATATGTGTTTTATTCCGCTGAAGGCCTGCGAGGCTTTAGGCTTCTGAACTGGCGGATGTTCCAGATTTTCATCGGCGTTTATTTTTTCGTTTCCTGGGTGCGAATTTCTCGCGTACGTAAACGTGCGCGATAATTCTATCGCAAACAAGTACAAATAAACCAATTACGTAAACAAACTGCATGCACAGCTCTGGCGAATTCTGGTAAATTATACACAGCCTTGCTGATCTCGCGTGTTAATATAATTAGCTGCGTTCCGTGTGATCACAGATGACAGTGCAGGACGTCGACAAAGTGACTCGCGTGACTGCGGACCAATAAAGAGAACTGCGACCGCAAAAGCGACACATTTTAAAACTTGCCTTTTTAAACTACAAGCGCCAACGTCATCCCGCGCATTTTTGTCCGACCGCACACCAATTTGAGGGCTGGTTTCGTGAGGCCAACAGAAAGCGTTGTCCCAAAACCGCCGGGTCGGTTATTTCCTGAGCCCTAGAGCGACATTTCACCACAAGTTAAATGTTAAATTGAATCGACAGAGAAGGGATGTAACAATGAAGGCGATAATAATAAGTGACGTCTAAAAGTAATCATTCTGTACTTGTTTGTTAGCCGACCATGGAAAATGTTGCAGACAATTATGTGTACTGCCATAGAAGATAAATGGGAAATTACTCTCTCAGTAAATCTAAGTTATCGTAATCCCATCAACCTCGTCCTTCATTTGTAATTTCCGCAAGCTAACTTCTGCGATCGACTCTATCGAAATAATTCGCATTGGCCGCACAGGTGTTCGGGCGGCTTCCCTTGTCGCCTTGTTGGGGCCCCCCTTTTTCCCCCGTCGCGCCAATAATGGGGACGCAGTCTTCGAAATTGCTCGAATCGAAGCGTAATTCCGTCAAATCCCGAAGAAAAATGACCGCAGCTCGGTCCGCTGCGCGTTGATTAGAGCGGCGGACCGCCCGCGGGGGGGCCCCGCCACCCCTGCCCGAGCCATCGGCCGCGCTCAGCGGGGGCCCAGATTGCCGGGGCCCCGACGGCCCCCGCGGCACAAACGAACGGGGGCACCGCGTTAACTAGATTGCTTATCGGAGCGTTGAGCCGGCGCATGTGGACATCCGTTTCTTTCCGCGGCCGCATTGTCCTCCGCGGAGAGGGGCCCTTGAATGGACCTTCGGCAGTCTGGGACCTCACAGTGGGATGTTGCGCCGATAGCTAAATGGTCGATATTGGATTTTGTCGAGGTTAAATAGACCTGGGGAACTACGATGGGGGCAAGAGTTTGTTAGCTTGCAAATCGAAGCTAAATTTTTGACTTCGAATTTTCGGGAAAAATCCTGCGCTACAATAAAGATGCAAATGTTCTCTCAAAACTTGGAAATCAATTTTATTATTCCACGTGGTCTTGATACAAGGGTTGAACTAGATTTAGCACATACTGGAGCAAATAAAATAATTGATTTCTCAGAAATTTTAAATGGAAATATATTGTTCATCCGTAAGATCTTAAAGAAATTATCTATTTTAATCTTTAAGATTTTTGGAGATTTCGCAAATATGAAAACGTTGTATTGGATTTCTAAAAAAAATTGGGATAAAGGTAACAATGGAAACATAAAACAATGGAAGTCATAAAAATAAATAAAAAAATGGACACAATCGCATCCAATTATTATAAAATTTAAAACTTAATTTACAAATTAAATTAAAATGTGCCCACTATCATTTCATTTTTGGGTTCCTTATGGAATTTATGATCTATTTTATTCAACGTATATTTGGGCAAAATCGCAACTTGAGTTATTGGACATTTAAAGTAAAAAAGCATTTTTTAGTAAAAAAATTTTAAAAACAAAGTTGGCCTGGGGTTCCAAGGGTTTTTTGAATTTTTTTTTCATACCAATTTTACTAATTTTATTCACGTTAACCTGGGACACAAAGTATAGTTTAAACGTTATTTGCAATTTTTTTTTGCAGAAAATTACATTTGAAACATTGAAACTTTTATTTGAAACTTTTTTTCCTAAAATAAATAGAAATAGAACAACTGTTCCTAACAGACGGACGTACAGACAGATGGGTGGACAGACAGACCAATTGCCATAAATGGCACTATTAGTCTTAGATTAGCCTAACTAAAATTTTCCATTCATTAAAAATAATAAAAGTTATTTAAATTTTTACTATCTTTTTTATTTACTGTTTTTTATATTTAAAGTGACCAGATGTTATATAAAGGAATGTGGGACGCTCACTAAAAAAATTCTTTTTATTTTAAGATCATATATTGTAAAAATCACAAAAGAGTAACATTATTTATCCCTTTTGCAAGAAGCCCACAAAGTTTCTAT
>JAWQRJ010005345.1:0-10315 GCA_033557515.1 Diorygopyx duplodentatus
GAACTAAGTATGTGATTACCGGACTCCCACAGTTATTGGATTAATAGCTCTTTTATTCGCTACAGAACTGCAATCTCTACGGAAATTACAGGTAAACGAAAAATGTATTAATTAATACCTAGAATTCCTATGTAATTCGAATCCTTTTTCAAACCTTCCTTTACTCCTGAATGCCCTCCGGAAAATCCAGTTAACAGATACCAAGAGTTTATTTAATACGACATGAGATGTCCAAAGCGGTGGCAACCTGATAAAACAATTTTTAAACGTCTTGAATGTTATTTGATGCATTTTGAAAACCACATAATAAATCTTCCCACCCACCTGTCTGTCTGTATGTCCATCTGTTAGCAACACTTTTCCTATTTCTATATATTTTAGGAAAAAGAAATTTCAAATAAAAGTTTCATTGTTTCAAATGTACTTTTTTGCAAAAATTAGTTCTAAACTATACTCTGTGTTCCCCAGGTTAACGTGAATAAAATTAGTAAAGTGATTATGAAAAAAAATGTCAAACCCTTGGGCATGCCAACTTTGTTTTAAAACTAAGCTTTTTTTTGGTATAAGTTATGAAAATTTTGCGTCATCTACGTCACAGCTGTGACGTCATCGAGTCTATTGTTAAATGGAATCGTACGTTTTTTGAAACACTTTTCGTTGAAATCAACTGTAAGGGTAGTAGGGTTTAATATACTAACCTCTATATTAAGCAAAAATATATTTATTTAGCATTATTAATAACATGAAATATAGATCATGTATTTTGATGCAACTAATAATAAATAGAAGACAGTAAAAAATTACAATTATTTTTATTAATTTTAACGAATGAATAATTTTAGTTCGTTGTTTTGAATAAATTTTAATTTCCTTTGATATCGTCAGAAATTGCAGAAAAAATATTTATGCAAAAAATAAAATATTAAATGCAAAAGTCAATTATAAAAATAACTCACTATTCATCGGGTCATCATGTATTATTAACCAAAATTTTTAAACCTGAAATGAAGTCTAAGAGGGCTAGGATTCGTATTTCCGTACTGCTATGTTAAGCTAATGTCACTTTTTGTAAAAAAAAACGTCTAATCACTTCTAACGATGCGACTTTGGCCAAATGTATGTTTAATAAACTAGACCATAAATTCCATAAGGAACCTAAAAATGTAATAATATACAGGTGTTCCATTTTAAAATCTAAAGTTGTCTACAGGAAATGGGACACCTGTATACATGAAAATACTTCTAGAAGAGAGAAAGACTGAAACCATGCAGATTTTATTTGAAACTTTTTCCCTAAAATGATTAGAACTGGTAGATGTGTGGACCACAAACTATATCAAACGGACGGATGGACCAAAGTCCAAAAATGGTACCATTAGTCTTAGAATACCATAATTCGTCCAGATATATCAAAATCTCACCATCAAAATTTTGGACCTTACTTTCCTTTAATTTTGTACGAGAGAAAGTAAAAATATCTAAATACTCCTAGTTTACTCTTAGATATGAGAATATATACAGTTTGAATTTCACAATCACGAAAAACATTTAAGGGCGATTTTAAAAATATTCTCAATTTTCTTCATATTTACTTGTGTCAACAAAATTCTTATAACAACTAGACACCTGTACATTTGTTAATAAATAACGTTACGACACATATTGGCCTTTCGGTGATCACCACGTTAGTGCAGAAACTCTCCGTTGACGTTTCGCCCTTCGTTACAGGCGGCATCTTCAGAATTAACTGATACGGTTCAGATTATATAGGCAATGGGGGTGGGGGTAGGTAGGTAGGGTCGGGTCGGGTCGGTGATTGGTCTTTAGCGGATTTAGCATTAACAGCTTAGGTTAATGACCGATTTCCAGATGTGGTGGAAGGGAAACCCTGTATCTCTATTGAAGTTATTAGGATGTTTATGGTTTTCTATTGCTCCTAGGATTTTTTTAGGATAATAGTGGTAATCGCGGACTAGGATTTTGGTTTAGTTAAATGGGATTTTGCGCTCGATTTCAAGTTTATGCTCAGCTAGTGCAAGGCTCCTTTTTTTCCCTTTTTTGGGATTTTCTGGCGTACTAAAGAAGCATACAACTGCGAACTTTTCACCACATATTTATTCATATTTTGAGCACACTTTACAATTTTTTCAGCCCGAAATCGTCGCTCATTGTTGAAGTACACGGCAACTTAGCCACTCATCTTCAAAAAAAGGTTTTTGCGGTGACCGAGATTGCGGGCGTTCTGCTTATCTCAAACACAAAATCAAACGGCATTTTAATCTGTGAAGTATGAACTAGTTTTTGAACTAGGATTATTACAAATATTGAAAGGTAAATTTTTGTTAAACATCTTGTTAAACATTTTTTCGTGAATTTTGATGTTTTTTCACGACGTCTTCAACATAAAAAAAAAGCGGCTTGGTGAATCAGAATTATCCTAGTTTGCAAAGTGTCTACATGAGTGCTGAATAATTTCAAATGAATTCGTTCTATAGATTTGGAGATATCGTGGACACTAGTTTGAAAAATACAGCTTTGAGAAAAACGCACTTAAAGGTTCAAATACGATTATCACCCTACAATTTTGACTCGCCCTTAATCTGCTATACCTGGTCCATAAAGTGAACCTTCAGTTTCCAATTTGACATCCCACTGTAACTGAAACTTTCAAAATGCCATTAAATCCTTCATTGAAGATAATCACGGCAAGAAAAGTTGCAATTTCAACGATCTTTGTGCCAGAATTAAGGTGTTTAGGAGCGAAAGTCCTGATCAATGAATTTAATGTTTCATTGTTATTTTTTGTTTGTGCTCCTAAACATCTGGTCAATAGTTCAGCTCGTGATAAATCTTCATAGACTGGTTTGATGACTTTTTGAACTTCTTCAGTCAGAGGTGGCTTATCGTGGTGGAAATTATTGAGGTCTCTCTAGCTTCAGCCTTGCGCCATTTGCACCAGCTGCCTTCGCCTGCTGGACAATTTTGATGTTGAGGATTTGCGTATGTAGAACATTTGTTCTAAAATTTCTTCCTTCCTTTCTTCCATCGAATTTTGGCGAATGGCTAAACCGTAAAATCAAGTGAGCTCGATAATGAGCTTATCGGTAACTTTTCCAGCTCCTTTTCCACCAATTCCTTTATTATTTTCTTAACACTTCGGAGTCACGCCCCCATTCTCTTCTCGACATGTCCTACACATTCCTTTTTCACTACTAAATGATTTTTTCCGTACGGTTCGCTTTTCAAAATCCCACTAAATGTTTTGCTATCGCCGTCACCGACGTACTTGAGATACTTCACACTATGTTATGGATCGCGAAAACATTTGCACAATGGCATCGACCCCCATTTTCCCAGAGCTTCCTGTATGATTTACAGCACATTCAGGTGCGTGAGATTCAAGGTAAAATTTTGCCTAGAGATTTATAACTGAGGCCTTAGATTCGATTTTACATATATCGTGTTTAACAGCAATCGTCAAAGGCAATTCAAGGCCTGCTTTAAAACCAGCATTACATATTCTCAAATTTTCGCCTCCAGCACACTAGAATGATTACAAATTTCCTTTAAACAAGATGCAATTGACGATTGACTCTCTGGAACGGCAATGCCTCGAAGCAACTAATTAGCAAGATTAACATACATTTCCATAAAACTCAGGGAAATTATTATGGGCGCATTAAATCCGTTCACTTTTCTAAAAATCAGCGCCTCCGCAACAGTGTATTAGCAAAGGGCGTTAAAAGTTGCGGCCCGTCAAAATTTTATTACGGTTTTTCCACGGCAAAAAGAGGTTTGGCGGATACCGCCAATAAAGATGTATACGTGGTAGGTGTATATCTTTAAGTACCGTATGCTTTCGCATAAATTGAATCCGTAATCCTGGAGGCGTAGCCCTGGGGCGCGAAGTCGTCTTAAAATACTTGCCCTCTAAAAGGGGGACATTACCATAAAACATTAGCACCGGCATGCATTAGCGCTCTCTATGCGCCATTATAACTTCAGCAAGAAGCGCCATCTTACGCCAACTATGAGAGTCCCCAGACTATTTCCTTAGTAATGGTTTTACGGCCCTTTCGTCGACTACTACGCTAATATTTACCGTGTGATTAGACTTTGGAGACACATCAGCCCAATGACTGATTCCATGAAGGTAATAATATCATTCCAGAGGAGATTTCATCGTCACGAAAATTTATACTTGTGCTGAACTATTAAAATAGACAGTAATAAGTAGGGATATTTAAAAAAAACATAAATTCCCCAATTTGAACTTTCTTCGTGTCGACCATGCACACATAAATAATATACACTTCTGAAACAAACCAAATCAATGTCTGATTTTAAGATAACGCACAGAAGTTCCTGTACCGTTACAAAAAATTTCATGCTTTAATGTTCATTTTATCGACCAACGGATACACGGAAGAAAAAATTACCTGATTTGTATTCCACAATAAAAGGAAATAAAGTAAGCAATCAGAACGGAATGACAGCTGATGTGGGGCGTAAAAAGTGTACGGACAGGTTCGTTTTGCTGATGGAAAAGGCGAGATAAAAGAGTCGGGGCTCCTCTAAATAATTTTACAGTCGACGAAGCACGAAATTGTCAGAACACATAGCGCAAGAACAACGGCAATTACTATATTAGCTTATATCAGAGATCGGCAGCCTAGATTACACGTTGGCGAGCCTGCCTGGCGTTCCGACCCGCTGAGGATGATGTTTATGACAAGTGGTTGCGTAGTGGAACAATGGTGTACAAATTAAAATTAATTCGACGTTATGCCAATTACGTAACGGCTTACTTAGCAGGTTCTCATGCAAACTTTGTTCAGTTGTCCCAGGAAAACAATACAATAGTTTACTCATTACACATTTTTTTCAAACGATGTTGCCATCTCCCATTTGCTCCCCAAATAACTAGAATTCTTTCTTATTTATCCTGGTCAAGGAAATTATTCAATTTTTTTGGGAACATATTTTCTTTAAAATATTTATTTATTATATACACTAAAACAAATAACACTTGTACCCACACCGATTTCGAAATATATGGGGTTTTTGTATTTTTTTATTTTTCAAGAAAACGAAATTCGATGTACTCTTTCTGTACTTCTTTGTATTCTAAATGAGAAGATTTATATCCCCACCATTTCAAAGCCAACGATTTATTTTATTTTTGAAAAACAAATACAGACGCGAACAAAGAAATTTTTCATCGAATTGTATATGTTTTGTACCCGTTTGTACGTCATATGTACAAAAAAGGAAGAATTCAACAACATCAAGAAACTTTTAAAATTCCAATGTCGAGCGGACACATTTGACTTGGTAAATTTATAGACCGACGTGATTGGAATTATCACTTCGGTCTAATAATTAGGGTCCGGATTTCTAGACATTAAGCTTATTATTATTAAATATTATAAAGAGATACATTTTAAAATAGGTACGAATTATGTAAAAATAAGTCATTTGGCACTAATGTTTATGTGATTTTTTCCTTTTTTTATAATTTTTGTCCTTAACTTAATATATTGTGCTTATTTGCAGCTTTTTTATATTTTTATGTATAATTTTCCATAAAGAACTAAGTGTAGAAAAGAACTTAGTGTAGAAAAAGATGTAAAAAAAATCCGAAGGCAGAGAATGCGCCATGTTGTAAGTTATTTAAAAATTAGATGCTTGTTACATTATTATTGTTCCTTATTTTAGATTAAATGCGATAAAAAACACAATATTAAGCAACATGTGCAAACAATTTTGCATCAACAAACTCTATAAAAGTTGACAAATAACTCTACGCAACAAACCATTGCAGAATTCTTACATTCATGTTCTGACTATAACTAACGACAACAATTTAATTTTGATTTATGCAAACAAATTACAAAATGATGGCCTTAAAACATTTTTTTTTCGCAAAAATTATTCAACCGCAGCTACATTTTGAAAAATCGAATTTTCATAATTAGACTTATGCGATAATGTTCATACTTCATTAACCATTTGTTGAGACAACGAACTTTTCAGAAATGCACCTGACTGGACATTCTTAAGTACGTTCTTTACAAGATTTGTAAATTGAGTTGCCTACCAATTAGTTATCAATTTTGACGTTTATGTAACTTAGGTTGGTAGATTTCATACTTAGGGTAAAAAATTAATGCAGGTATCATTTGGAAACTAATAATTACTCCACTGTTGATATTATGAATTTATTTATTATTCATGGTCCATGTCAACAAATAGCAAGTGGAACGTGCAGAACATTTAACGAAAAATATCCGAATTTGTTGCCAAAATAAAAAGTTTAAAGTTTTAAAAATACATGTTTCGATTATTAAATATTATTTCGTATCTATGAATTAAGACGTTTTAAAAGTTTGTTTTATTTAAAGTATTTATGTTATATGCATAAAGTATTACAAATCTCTAAATCAATGTTTATTTAATCAAAAATGTATATGTATATAATTTATACAATTTTGCAAAACGTATTTCTTTATTTCTTTTACATATGATAATGCTTCTTTTCCGAAAATCAATATGCTTTTTAAGCGCTTTTTCCACTATTTTTAATGCTTTTTAATCCGGACTCTACTAATAATTATTAAAGCTCCAATATCATCTACCTACCCATGAAACACCTCTGTAAAGTTGGCAATGTTTCTGTCGCCACTATTTGCTAGCTACGAAATATTGCATTCAGTCAGTGTCGTCGATGACGAAAAAGTGTTTGAAATAAAGAAGACATGTAAATATGTCGAACACTGTTGTACAGATAGGGATTTTTTCGGTTAGCACAGATGTGCGAGGTTATAATATAATTTCTCTGTTAAATAGCGATGATGTATATTTTGTGATGCTGAAACAGACATGGTTAACAACTACATATTTCTGCAAATTTGAAGAAATTTCTGTATTTCGTATGGGAGAAAGCGATTTTTCGCGTTTACCCTGCAAACCGAAAAAAAATGCGCGAGGTTAAAAAATAGTTTCTCTCTTCAATGAAGATGATTTTTTTATATTTTACGATTTTTTATTAAATAAAAAAACGATATATCCAAAAACGGTGAAAAATTATCATTCAGTATTTGCTGTGAGCACAGCAAGTGGCATATCTGAACCAAAAAACGAAGTATTTGAGACCAAAACTTTATGCACCAGACGCACTATATAGTGTGTAAATCTAGTACTCCGGTCGCTGTTATACCTTTATCGTTGCTTGAGTAAAACAATTAATTAGGGAGTATTAAGGAGGCTAATTTTAAAGCTAGTGACACATATAAAAGTCTCTCAAAAAGGCTTGGAATATAGAAGTGTACTTTTTTTTTAAATAGAACACTTTATTTTTTGATACAACAGAGGCCTCTTGGAGTTCCTTATTTCACCCTACTTTCTTTCTGCGCCCAAATGCACCGTTGCTAAGTTATCATTTTTTAAATAACTTTAAGTTGTCTTAGAAAAGGAAATGATTGTTTAAATATCGGAAAATATATTAAATATTTACAGTTCAATGGAGTATTTAATTTCCTTTATTTTGATAAACAATGTAGGAGTATGTTTTTGTCAATTCGTTTCATAATTAATTTTTTATATTTCAATAAACTGCTCGTTTTTGGTTTTGTATATTTCAGTAGCTGCCATAAGACTTATTGGTTATTATTTAATATTTATTAATAAATATTAAATAATTATAAATAATTATATTTATTAAAATTTTGACCGAATTGCCCTTTTTATAGAAATCGTTAATTAATTAAATTAGTTGCGGGAGCTCGTAAAAATAAACTGAAACTTCCTTAGTTGGAGCTACCTCTTTCTTGAGGTAAGGCACTTCTAAAAACAAATCGGGAAGATCCCAGATTCCAGTAAAGAAAATCGTAGCTAACTTTTATGCTGGTAAAGAGACAAAGGTGACTGATTGGTGTAAAAATAAAGGAAATTAAACATATTGACAATCTCCATATAATATAATGTTTTATTTTAAAAAAAATGAAACAAGATTAATTGCAAATGTCGATATTTAAATAACAAATGTGGGCATCCTGTATAAAAATTCTAGTTCTAACACTTTTTACAAATAGAACGATCCTTGCTAATATGTCATTTAAATTTTTGTGCAGGCAATGATGTATAAATACAGTTAATATTCGCAAAAAAAGTAATTAATTCGTTAATTTTAAATTTAATTAATGAATTAATTTTTTAAAAATTCGTTCAATTTTTCAAACATTTAAAAAATCATAACTTGGAACGATGCGTTTCAGAGCATAAAAAAGTAGGGTTAAGGACAGGACTCAAAGTTGACACTAATTTGAAAATGTATCTTCTCATTAGCACTCCCCTAATTTATTTTTATATCTAAGTAGTCGCAGCAATAATCGAAGACTAGAGTACTAAATGGATACCGCTATTAAATTTTACTACTGCTGAGTGGCTAAAGATGTTATGGTACACAACGGTGAATGTTTCGCAAAATAGAATTGTGAAGTTGTTTGTATCTCAATGGATCCCTACTAAGAAATCTGAAATAATACGGGTTTTCAAAACCCGTAATCATCCTAATTTAAGAAAGAACCAATAAGTAATATACACGTTACCTATGACGTTAGTACTCATTAGGGCATCCTAAATTACCTAATTTTTTTTACTGGTGAACGGTATATATTTTAAGTGAACATCGGTTAACCGGAAAATTTTCATGCGATAATACTACTATTTATTAGCAAGCAATATTTTGATAGTGTGTGCAAAAAAGGGTTTAGTAACAATAACCTATTAAGTTTAATAAAAGTTTAATACATTACCAAAAAAAAACAATAAGTATATACATTATTTCTTAACAAAAAAAGCAAAATCTGTTTTCGCCTTACTTCGTAGAACATTTGCGAATTTATGTTATAATGAAACAAGATAATACTCTACAGTAACTTCTTTATTCCCTTACTCGTGTTTCGATAGAATTATCTATAATTATCAAAGTGTAAATGATAATATAATCATGTTGTTGTAAAGTCGTCCTCTAAAACTGGTGTTAAACTACAAATTTACAAACACAAACTAACAGTACCTCGAATGAATGAACAGATTAACCTTATAAATTCTCTGCTACTTGATGTATTGAATGAAGATCAAGATGTTTCAAACCCATCTACGAGACGAGTAGTTTACAACACACGAGATAATAATATGATTATATTATTATTTACCAATTAATAATGATAGATAGCTATCGAAACACGTGTAAGAAAATAAAAAGTTATTGTAGAGCATTAATCTCGTTCCATTATTATTAAAATGTAATCTCTATTTCATTGTTAGTTGTGTTGTTTCAACGACAACTGCCAGACAATTCATTTGAAACATTTAACAAAGTTTGTGCGTATTGTAATGGAATCTCAATGACAAACAAACTACAATTGTTTGTTATTTAATATTATATGAAGCTAATCAATTTATAGTATAAACAGACGCCTCTGGATGTGCGGAACTGTCTTATCAAACTCAGACAATAGTCCAATAGCATTCGCTAGTAGAGCACTAAACAAGGCGGAGGTAAATGATGCCACAATAGAAAAGGAACTACCTATTCGATAGGAAATTCCAAATATATGCAGACCACAGGCCGTTAAGGTGTTTGGTCGATATGACCAATACATCATCAAGGTTAACAAAGTTTAGATTGACTTTTGAAGAATATGATTTTGGAGTACATTACGTAAAAGGCAACGAAAGTACAGTAGATGATGCGTTGTCGTAAGTTCAAATAGGATCATCAGAGCTAAAGCATACGAGTAATAACGTTTTCTTACTAACTAAAGCTAAATCAAAATAATTAGAGGCTCAAAGGCTACGTTCAGGATCAGGGGTAGTTCAACGTAAGAGAGCAGCGATGGGATTGGCTACCCAAGAACTGTCGAAATACTAAAACAACCACTATGTTCCATAGAACTAAGACACAACGAGGAAATAAGTAATGATAGGCATCCGATGAGACGTGGAAGCACATCATACGATAGAATATTGCATGTGATTCATATTCCAAGCAGCCGATCAACACTAGCACTAGACGCAGAGTTGAGATGCTTAAGTGATATTCGTAGGAAATATCGTATTCCTTAGTTGCATATCGTGTTGATAAATATTCCCGTACCATAAGGCAAGTGCGCCACACCCCATCCTATCGTATACGTATATTAAAGCACGCCCATTACATATATCTCGTCGACATGTAGGCGTGGCCACTATTAGATGTGCGCGCCACTCCGCCGAACGGCTACGGCTTTATTCTTGAGTTGCTTAGCAC